>CAUYLG010068859.1:0-36071 GCA_963573385.1 Cacajao melanocephalus | reverse complement strand
TTTCTGTTTCTTAGTTTTCCTTCGGCAGACGCCCTTTCCCTGCAGAGCTAGGCTTTCCCGGGTTCAGCTGTGCTTACTGTGAAACTCTCAGTCCTCAGCGCTTCCAATTGCTGTTCTTGTGGGGATGGGACCAGCCGAGCCTGACTCAAAGGGCATCCAGTCATGTATAGTCCACTGAGAAGCGCCGCGCCGTGCTGGGGCGCCGGCAAAACAGCTGCGCCGGCCAAAAGAGTCGCGCTAGCGACCTGAGTGGCTCCTCTGTTGGGTAGCTCCCAGTTTGTGGGCAACAGAAATTCATCTGAAATTGCGGTGTCCACACGCTCTCTGTGCTTTCATTGGGAGCTACAATCCTGAGCTGTTGTTAATCGGCCATCTTGGATCTCTCTCCGCCCGGTGATGAAGTTTTTTCTGTTTCTTAGTTTTCCTTTGGCAGGCGCCCCTTCCCCACAGAGCTGGACCTTCCTGGATTGACTGTGCTTGCTGTGAAACTCTCAGTCCTCAGCGTTTCCAATTGCTGTTCTCCTTGTGGGGATGGGACCGGCCAAGCCTGACTCAAAGGGCACCCCGTCCTGTATACTCCGCACCGACAAGCGCCGTGCCAGGGCGCCAGCAAAACAGCCGCACCGGCCAAAAAAGTTGTGCTGGTGACCCGTGTGGCTCCTCCGCTGGGAATCTCCCACTCTGTGGGCAACAAAAATTCGTCTGAAAGTGCGGCGTCCACTTGCTCTCTGTGCTTTCACTGGGAGCTAGAATCCTGAGCTGTTGTTAATCGGCCATCTTGTATCTCTCTGCCACATTTTCTTTATCCATTCACCATTGAAGGACACTTAGCTTGATTTTGTGTCTTGGCTATTTTGAAAAATGTCACAATGAACATGAGAGTGTAGATATCTCTTCCATACACTGATTTTATTTCCTTTGAATATATACCCAGTATTGGGATTGCTGGATCATATGGCAGTTCTATTTTTAATTTTTTGAGCAATTTCCATACTGGTTTTCATAATGGCTGCACTAATTTACATTCCTACCAATAGTGCACAGGTGTTCCCTTTTCTTCACATACTGTCAACATTTGTTATTTTTTATCTTTTTTTTTCTTTTGACACGGAGTCTTGCTCTGTTACCCAGCCTAGAGTGCAGTGGCACAATCTCAGCTCACTGCCACCTCCACCTCCTGAGTTCATGCAATTCTCTTGCCTCAGCCCCCTGAGTAGCTGGGATTACTGGTGGGAGCCGCCACACCTGGCTAATTTTTTGTATTTTTAGTAGAGATGGGGTTTCACCATGTTGGCCAGGATGGTCTCGACCTACTGACCTCAAGTGACCCGCCTGCCTCAGTCTCCCAAAGTGCTGGGATCACAAGTGTGAGCCACCACACCCAGCAATCTTTTGTCTTTTTGCTAATAGCCATTCTAACAGGTATGCTGTGGAATCTCATTGTGGTATTAATTTGCATTTCTTCTGATGATTAGTGATATTGAGCATTTTTTCATATAACTGTTGGCCATTTGTATATATTCCTTTCAGAAATGTCTATTCAGATCCTCTGCCTGTTTTTTAACTGGGTTGTTTTCTTGCTATTGAGTTGAGTTCCTTATATATTTTGGATATTAAGCCCTTACCAAATGTATTCTCGGTATGTTGTTTATACTTTCCTGTTAATTACCTTTTATTAAGAAATGTTGCAGAGTTTTTGGATTGCATTAAAATCAGGTAGACACCAAATTGAAATGGAATTTGTGACTTTTAGCCAAATACTAAAACAAAGCTTTTAATAATCAAAAGAATTGAAATGATGATTACATTTTAGAATTTATATTTATATTTAATGGCTAATGAAAGTTTAGGAAGCTTTCACTAAAATGTCACATTATGTTAATTATGTATTACCTGTATTCAAAAATTATAACAGAAAAATTAACAAATCAATGTCCAGGGCTAGAGAAGAAAATCATAATATATAAATCTTAATTTGCTTCTAGAGATTCAGTCCTTAGCACCATTGACAAATCAATACAGCAATATTGCCCAGAATAAAAGAGAGTGATGTTAGTTTTACTTTGAATATCCTCTAATGTCTCCCTACCAATTGCTAGGTTTCAAACCTCAACCAACGCTGAGAAACATAAGCATATTTACTGAGACTGTCATTTATTCATTGATTGGTTCATTCCTCTTTTTGATAGTTATTAAACACTCATTTTGTGGTACTCCGTAAAGGGTGTGTCCTGCTTCCACTGAGTTCTCAGCCACACTTGGAGACCCAAACTGAATTTGCATCAAAATATAAAACATTGGTCTTTCTTTTAAAAGGGGGAAAAATGCTAAAAACTATAGGCTGGTAAACATTAATTATAGTTTACAAATGGAATGTAGTAGTTTCTAAATTGAAGGTGTTTTTTAAAATTTGAATTTAGGAAACTTTTATTTTTCATTATACAGATTCTCCTTGACATACAATGGGATGCTGACCTGATAAATCCTGATAAGCTGAAAATGTATTTAATCCATCTAACCTACTAAATACCATAGCTTATCCTAGTCTACTTTAAACATGCTTAGAACACTTACATTAGTCTACAATTGGGCAAAATCAGCTAACACAAAGCCTACTTTATAATAAAGTATGGAAAATCTCATGTAATTTATTTAATTCTGTACTAAAGGTGAAAAACAGGATGGTTGTGTGGATACTTGAAGTATGGTTTCTACTGAATGTGTATCACTTTTACACCATTTTAAAGTCAAAAAATTGTGAATTAAACCATTATAAGTTGGAGACCATCTGTGTAAGTAATATAGAAATTCATTATTTTTATAGAAATAAAGTAATGAGAACAGAGAAAGTTTCTTTAAATGCTACCCTCAATCCCTCTCTATGCATTTAGATATGCATTTACATATATATCTATGTGTGTGTATATATGTATATAGGTATATAAGTCAGCCCTCTGTATCTGTTGATTCTGCATCTGTGAATTCAAAGACCCATGGATCAAAAATATTCTTAGGAAACCTTCATACAGACATTTTTTTCTTGTCATTATTCCCTAAATAATAGAGTGTAACAACTCTTTATATGAGTTTACATTATATTAGATATTTTATGTAATCTGGAGATGATTTCAAGTACGTAGGAGAACATACATAGGTTATATGCGAATACTACACTATTTTCTATCAGGGACTTGAGCATCTGTGGATTTTGGTATCTGTGGGAGGTACTGAAACCAATCCCACATGGATACCAAGGGACAACTCTATATGCACAAATATATGGATAAAGAGAGATATGTACATAAGTATAATATAAAGAGATATGTACTAAAATATATGTATATATTATGTATCTCTTTTTTGTATGTACATGTGTGTATATACGTGATTTGGTGTGAGTGTGTGATGTTTCTGCACAATTGATGTTTTATCATATATTTTTAGCAATTTGATTTTTTTTATTAATATGTCTTACAGATCTTTCTGGGTTAGTCCATACAGATTGACCTCATTGTCAATTTGTAGGCTAAACAGGATACCTATTTAACTATTGCTCAATTGATGATCATCTATGTTGCTTCCGGTTTTTGCTCTTACAACAATACTGCATTGAACATCCTTGTACATGCTTCATCATGCCTACCTACGTGGGGATTTCTATAAAACAAACACTGAATAGTAAGATTATTATGGGTTATACAATATTATGTTTTCTTAGATACTTCTAAACTGCTAAATTAATTTGTTTAGGTAGATATAATCTTAGTATTACAGAGTATTAAATCTTAACAAGTGGGCTTTGTGAAAAATAACTTGTTCTTGCTCAGTTTAATTTCCTCAGTGACGAACTGCAGCCCTGTAGATAAGGAAGAAGAGAGAAGGTCAATATATTTGAAGTGAAGCTTTGGATTTGAATTATAGAAGTTTCTTGCTGATGAACTTGGGAAAATTGCTTTGAAATATACAATGATCAGATACCCAATTAGCTAGAGTGCTAAAAACAAAAGCCAGTAATCAGTAACTTAGCATTACTCTGATGGTCTTTATTGAAGCTCTTCTGGTTTAATGCTCTTAAGTTTCTAAAAAAAATCAATCTGCTGAATGTATTAAAAAGCTGGCTTAATAAAACCTGAAGATAGCTTAGGAATAATGAGAAACTTGGACTTATTTTTTAAAGTGACCATTAAAACTAGAGTCTTCCTTATTAGTGATTCCATTCAATGATTCAGTCCACTGATGTTTAGAATGGATTCAGTTAGCTGGTAAAAGGCACTCCTTTGGGATGGACACCTTCCCTTGCAGCTATCCACAGCCCTCATGCCAACCAAACTGCTCCTTTTAAGGCCTGGTGTAAACACTGGCCCTCACTGTTTATACTCAGGCTGTTAGTTGCTAAGTCTGCGTATACTTACAGGATTTCTTCATACTATTATGGATTATATCTACTCTTTTCCCTCTCTCTCTTTACTCCCGTGTGGACTCCTGGAAAACTGAACCATGACTTACCCATCATTGTATTGTGCTTAGGAGCCTCGTGGTTAAGCATATGGGCTTCAGGCAGATCTGTTTTTAACCTCATTTCTGCCACTTTCCAGCTTTGTGTATTCTTGGGGAAATTGTTTCCTTTTCTGTAAATTGGCCTCAGTTTCCTTTTCTGCAAATTGGGACCATCCATCTTAAAAGATCATTTGAAGAGAATTAATTTTAATATCTGCATGCTTAGTATGGTATAAACAGTGAAATGATAGCTGCTGTTAATGTTATCAATATAAAGAATGTGTATGTAACTTTACTTTGTTTTCTCTAGTGTAAGCCATATCTCTGCATTTATTCAGCACAGACTTAGGGAGTGCAGCATAAACTACAGTCAGGTTTTTAAGATACTTGACTTCTCAGACACTTAAAAATTTGGTGGAAGACACACCATTTGCTCCTAGCAGCAATGAACATATCTAGGAATGAGCTGACATGCTGAGCTCAGTGGTCTCCTATTGGGCCCAGTGTAGAGATTTTAGAAAGGTGAGGGACCATACATAAAGGAAATAATTGAGCATATTCAGAATGCAATCTAATGGCTAGCTTTATCATCTTCCCTGGAATGTGTGCTTAATAAAATAAGTCTTGGAGAACGTTTACACACTGGTAATCTATTAGAGAAAGGTCTTTAATCCCTTTTTGGGAATTAACACACATACCATTTTTACTTCTATACATATAAAATATTCTTCCCACCAAGAGCTATACTGCTGCTGTTGAAATCTGGGTCTTGATATTATTGTTTACATCTCAGCTCAGTCATTTTATACCCCTCCTTCCTTTGTTTATGTTGAAGATTCTAAGCTGCCTCAGTGCTCTATCAACTGGGCGTTTGGATTCAAACCCATATTTTTTTTTTTACAGTGTCCGGCTCTCAAATTGCTACTCTCTGCTCCTGAAACCCTTTCTGCCTCCCCAGTTTCTTCTCTGATTTTATGTCCTTTAATTTTCTCTTTTCTTCTGGAAAAATACAGGTCACCAATGGCGGTTCTTTCTGTGATCATGCTGCCTAGGGAGCTCCATTTCCTGTGCTATCCACCATTTCTGAACATCTCTTTGTCTGTCACAGTACCCCTGGTCTCCGAAACAGATATGAAGCACCATCTCACTCTTTTTGAACAGTGAACTTTTACTTTCCCATCCTCTCTGAGCTTCTCTGGGTGGCATAAAATAGAAAGCAGATAGGGCATATCAAAATTGTCTCCTTTAGTCACGTTGCCACTGGGGAAAAACTCAAGATGCTGTGAGGCTACTGTGTCCCAAATCTTTCCTGGAAACATAATAAGCAAGAGCCCGTTCTCCATCATCCATCATTCTGAATCCCTGGAGCATATTCTAGGATGTGCTGTGAATGAAGACTCTCCTGGTGCCACCTTCTTCTTTTGGTTTCCTGCCATCTCCTATCTCAGGATTCAAGGCCTCATAGGCCTGGCTAGACGCCACACCATATTCCTCCTGGTGGTGCCAAATTAACCAACCTGACTTCCTATTTCAAAGCTTCTCTGAAAGCTTTCCAGCAGTTTCTTATTGCCAAGGTCTCTGCTCCCAATTTTAAAGGCTTGAAGGCTTGTCTTTTCTCTGTCATCTCTCTAGGCTTGTTTGGTCAATGACTACTCCAGCTTCCAGGGCTCTTGTTTTAGTCTGTGGGTGCTATTCTGTGTGTCTGGAAGGTTCCACTGTATGTCGTCCACTTCCTGCCTGGTCCTCAGCCCACATTCGAAGCCGGCTATTTTGGTTTCCGTTTTCTCTCAGTAAGGTTCAGGTTTAGCCACTGCCCTGGAAATGGGGTTTCATTTTCTTTCATGTGGGTGTCATGAGAGTCATTGTAATCCCCGTATTAGTTGAAGACTAAAATAGTGACTGTACATGTACCTGAATACCTGCATCAAATAGGGGATTTCGGAAAATAGAACCTAAAAAGGAAACTCCTCATGGTGGAGAGTCAGTGAAGTGAATATTTTTAAGTTATTTTAGTTGTTTTTCCCTCAAATCATTTCTCTCAGGTACCACCTGATCATAAGATAAGCTCTGCTCTGCCCTTTCTTTCATACGGTTTCAATTTCCTATTCACCATGGCAGGTAACTTTTCCACGCCGTAGAGTGGGGGCAGGGATAAGTTGTAGGGAGCCGAACTGCTTGGGTTTAAATCCCCCTTTGGCCACTCATTAGGTGTGTGATCTTGAGTGATGTTTTCTTTTCTTCTCTTTTTGTTTCTTTCTTTTCTTTTCTTTTTTCTTTATTTTCTTTTCAGACAGTGTCTCACTCTTACTCTGTTGTCCAGGCACAATCATAGCTCACTGGAGCCTCAAACTCCCGGGCTCAAGCAATCCTCCCCACTCAATCTCCTGAGGAGTTAGGACTATAGGTGCAAGCTACCATGCTAATTTTTTATTCTATTTGATTTTTTGTAGAGACAGGGTCTTACTTTCTTGCCCAGGCTGGTCTTAAGCTCCTGATCTCAGTGATCTACCCACCTCCGCCTCCTAAAGTGTTGAGATTACAAGTAGAAAACACCATGCCAGGCTTTCAGTAATATTTCTTCATCTTTGTTCCTTCGTTTCCTCAGGCATAAAATAGTATGTACCTCACAGGGGGTTCTTGTAGGAATTACATAAGTTAAAATATTATTATCTTGAAATAAAAAAGAAAAGTGATAAATTTTATCTACCTATCACCACTCCTATGACATGCATATGCATGTTACTCTTAGGCATTTGGGCTTTGACTGATAAAAGACAATTTTTTTTGCTACTATTATGTATATTAATTTTGCCTTTATTCTCTACTTACATGCTCCTTGTATGTTTGTCCATGTTAATGGTTTGTAGTTTATCCCAGAGAACAGTGCACCATGCAAGTGTTACCTAATAAAAGCTTTTTGGTGAGCTTCATGACAAAGGACATTATCTTAGCTTTGCACAGCCTTCAAAATGTTTAAATGCTATATCTTAATCAGGCTGTTTTAACTTTATTTGTATATTTAGTCTATTTGTTAACCTCATCCTATGCTTTTTAATGTGAATATAATCTGTTTTCTCAGAATGAAGAAGCTTGAATAAGATAATCTATAAATAACAGTGTAAACAGAAAAATGCCATGCAAATATAAAATATATTAGTAATAAATAACTTTATGGATTCACAAGATAGTGTATTATCTTTGGGTGAAAATAAGGCAGCTGTGATTCAATTCATGCAGTAGAAAAAGCCTTGAAGTGGATGTAAAGTATATGAGAGGTTTGCTTCTAATTGATGACTATGATTACTTATTTGCTTTTAAATCTCTTTAGATGTTTATTAAATTTCTATCGTGCTTCAAAATAATTTTTAAAAAATTATTGTTTACTAAAGCATAACTTTGTTGCTTACCAATACTTATTAGAATACAACTTTATATGATTTTGAGAAAAAGCAATGACCACTTGAGGTAAACCAACATACATGGAAGGTGCAAGGTTACAAGCTTTACATTTGATAAGACTTTATTTTCTAGCTTCTCACCTGGTGTCCCGCATAGCCTACCTTTACTGTTAGAAGATCTAATCAGCAAATAGCAATCCATTCTGTCAAGAAATGTTCCTGCTGATATAGAAAAATAGGAAGGAAATGTCACTGGAACCGTAATATGCCTTTGCAAACCTTGACTTAATATTGACATAAACAGCCATTCTGCTCTTAAATCCTCTGGTACTCTTTAATTAAAGCCTTTCCAGAAGCCTGACAATTGCCAATAGGTAAGCTAAAATAAAATCTATTTTATTTGATGAAATGTGGCTTTAAGCACTTTTTCAAGACATACAAATGTCTTTGTCAATTTCTGTTAATTTTCACTAAAATCAAAACTTACCTCCTTGATCTTAAATATGTCTACACTTCTTGTATCCTATCTGTTAACCTAAAAGAGACTTGAAAAAGGTTATGATGTGTAACATATGCACTATAAAACTAATGAATTACTACTAGACAGTACTCTGGAAGTTGGCACAGAAAAAAAACAAATTTGTTCAAAAAGAGACTAATATAGTTATATAATGAGCAGCTGGTTTGTTTGACTCTCAGCTTTCTGGCAGCCAAGGGAAAAATGGAAATAGGCTAAATTATATATTCTCAGTATCATAAAGGAAAAACCTGTCAAATTCTTAATGTACTGTATTATGTACAGTATAACCATATTCATAAATACGGTTATACATACATGCCTCACCACACGTTGGAAAAAACTTACCCAAAAACATGTCTGTTTTACTAAATTTATATTTGTAATTACTTTGCTTAAGTTAATGTGAAAGACTATTTTTTATCCCTTGGGAATATTCATTCTGTGCACACAATTTTAGGTAGCAGCAGGGTATGGATGATAAAGAAAATTTTGCTATAGAGAAAAAAGTAAAAATTGTGAATGTATCTAATTTTAAAAATATTGACTGTCTAGTCAGGATTCTGACAAATTCCTTAGTGACTAGCTTTCTCAACAATTGGGAAGTATAGTTGAACAAAAATAAATTGCTTTCAAAGTGCAGAATTTGTCAAAAGAATGAAGACCTCTATCTTCAATGTACCTACTTGGAGCTTGATTCCCAAAGCTCAAGTTTCTTTAAAACCTTAGCCTAGGAAAAGATTTTTGTGCAATAGAAGAGGGAGACAGATTGGTTACTGAACTATAATAATGCACTTTTAACAGGAGTGGGAGTCAGTTCAGAAAACTTATTCTTCTTAGTTGAAATGCATTTGTTAGTAACATACTATTGACCACTTGAGAAAGAATAGTAGAGAAACCATTTTCAAGCAAACCAATAATACTTATTTTCACCTTTCTAGAAATGTTTGAAGAAATGAAACAAAGGAAGGTGACTCATTGGGACTTATAACTGAGAGCCATGAGAGGGATAAGAAGTTACAGTGATAGAAAATAAAAACAAATTGCTTCTTTGGGTAAAATTGTGAAGTCTCTGGCAGATGGTTTCTAAATCAATAAACTTTTTTTCAGATTCACATGTGGTAGAAGATAGTGTAATATAGATTGTAATATACTGTTGTACTTTATTAGCCTGACTCAACTTTTGTGTTTGAAACCTAGGGGCACTTTGAGAAGTTTCTTTTTTTAAAATTTTATTTTGCTTAAATTTTAGTCTAAGTACAAATGGGTACAAATATATAGTTAGATCAAAGGTATAGAATTTGATAGCACAACAGGATGACTACAGGAAGCACAGATATTTTTTCATGTAAGCCCTTTGTACACATACTTAAATAGAGTTCCTTGGCCTATTTTCATATATAATGATGGGTAGATTTTATGTTTTCATTATTAAAATAAAATGGACAAAATAAAGAATGGTTAACAATTTATTTTTTTATAATGTGCTTTGATCTTTAGTATCAAATAACTTGTAATAGAGTTGTGAGAATTTATAAACTAGCTTAATGTTATTTAATTGTACAAGTCTTTTTTTTGTGTTTGACTGGTTTCACATTATTATCATATTGCTTAAAACCAAATACATTGGTTAATTTTCAACTCTATTGGAATTTTGCAGATTCCAGATTTTAGTTCTATAGAATAGTTTTATTTATTTTGGGTTGTTTATGTTGTTAAAAGTCAGTTTTTAAACTGTACTAAATATTGGCATGGTAAATCTCTTCTATCAAGTGTCTTCTCAAACACACATCAAATAGCACTATATAATGTGTGAAATATACTTTATGTTTCAGGTGAATTATTTCATTTATTTGCAAATAGCCTTTTCAGGAAGATAGAAAGGAATTATTTTGATTCTTGTTTTTTTTTTTTTTTAAGTAAAGAAACTTGGAAGCAGGTAGCTAGTAAATGACATGGAATCCTGGTTTCAAAAGCTCAACTCTTTCCTAGGTTCCAGAATGGTAGTTAATGAATTTGCTCCCAAGTTTTCATGAGAGGAGCCTCAAAAATCAATAGCTCTAGAATATAAATATCTAAAAGGAAGAGATGTTTAGCAGAAAAAAAAACACTCATAAAGATATTGGTGCATTGTTTTTGGTAGTGAAGGATTCTTTAAATGAGATAACTGACACAGAATAATTAAATGCTGTCTTTATATTCAGCATCTCAGACATCATTTCCTCATGTCTTAATTTCTTTTTATTTCAAAATTAAAATGATGGTGAAATTTCCAAGAATTGACTTCTCTGCAAGCTACTTGGCTGTTCCCAGTGTCAGGACATCAGAATTCAATGGCAGTTTCGCAAGGCATAAATAAGTAGTAGAGAGCTGTTTCTTTCCGGCCAGATTTCCCTTTCAGGCTGTAATGTGCTGCTGGAGCATCTGTGTTAGAAACACATCATTTTGCTTTAAAAACACAGCAAGCTTGAGGCAGTTGAAGCCCATTAATAAAGAGGCTGGTAGCTTCATCTTCTAAGCATTTCCCTGGAACATGCTTCAATCTCTTTGCATATATGCCTCTCCCACCAAGTATGGATATTTAGCCCACTAATTAATATTTTCCATATCATTTAATCTTCTGCTCTATTTGTTAATCCTCTGGAAATGTTCAGTAATCAAAAGTGCATAGTCAAGAGAGGACATGATAAGTCATGTATGTTCTTGAACCAACAAACTCCTTTTGTTTACCTAATAAATCTTGAAGATAACACTAATTAAGCACATGCAAAAATGTGCAAATTATAGCCTGTACAAATTATAAGTCATCATTAGCAGTATCTCACTGAAATATAAACCTTAGGATTCTTATTCCCCACACACTCTGTGGTGTAAAGAGGTGTTGTAGGCTGGGCGCAGTGGCTTACGCCTGTAATCAACCACTTTGGGAGGTCGAGGCGGGCGGATTACGAGGTCGGGAGATAGAGACCATCTTGGCTAACTTGCTGAAACCCCATCTCTACCAAATATACAAAAAATCAGCTGGGCATGGTGGCATGCGCCTGTAGTCCCAGCTACTTGGAAGATGAGACAGGAGAATCACTTGAACCCAGGAGGCAGAGGTTGGAGTGAGCCAAGATTACATCACTGCACTCCAGCCTGGGCGACAGAGTGAGACTCTGTCTCAAAAAAAACATAAAATAAATAAAAGTGGGTTGTAATAGAGAAAACAGGTTTTGCTACTCCCAGATTTCTTGGTTTCCTATTCATTGTGCCCTGTTTCCTTGACTGATATGCCCTTCCCTTTAAGGCCATCTGACCAGGATCAGAGATGCCTGCACTGGAAACCCCCCAGACACTTCCTTGCCTCCATCCTCAATATCCTAAACTCCTCTCTATCTTACAACAACACTGACACTTAAAAATAACTTGTTGTGGTGTAATTTGCATACACAATAAAAAGCACAGATTTAAAGGATACACTTTGTTGAGTTTTGATAAATGTGTGTCACATGTTACCACCACCCTAATCAAGATGTCTTCATATTTCCATCATCCTAGAAAGCCCTGCAGATTCTTTTGCAGTCATTTCACTCCTCCCTTTTACCAACTCTGTAATTTGTTTCATTGCCACTGATTAGTTTTATTTGTTCTGGAGCATCATATAAATAAAATACTGTCTTCTTTTATTCAGTATTGTGTGGGAAATTAACTATGGTGTTGCACGTGTGAATAATTTGTTCATTTCTATTTCTGAGTAGTATAATCTGCTTCTCCATTTACCTGTTGATGGACATTTTTGTTATTTCCATTCTAGGGCTGTTATGAACAATGCTACTATGAGATTATATTCAAATCTTTTTGTTTTAATACAACTTTTTATTTTGAGATATTTTTTAGATTCACATGTGGTTTTAAGACATAACATGGAGAGATTCCATGTACTCTTCATTCAGTTTTCTCCAGTGGTAACATCTTATAGAATATAGTACAGTATCATGACCAAGAATTGACATCGATATCATCTACTGATGTTTTAGATTTCCCAGTTTCACATGTACTCGTGTGTGTGTGTGTGTGTGTGTGTGTGTGTGTGTATTTAGTTCTAGGCAATTTTTTCGCATGTGTAGTTTTGCATATTCACAACCCCTGTCAGAAATATAAGGGTTTTGTCACCACAGAGATCTCCTTCATTGCCCTTTAATAACCACATATATCTCTTCCATCTCCAAACCCTGGAAATGACTAATATGTTCTGGATCTCTATAATCTTGTTATTTCAAGAATGCTATATAAATGGAATCATAAAATATACTACTTTTAAGATTGACATTTTTCACTCAGCATCCTTCCCTTGAGATTTATCTAAGTTGTGTGTATCAATGGGTTTTCCTTCCCGTTGAAAGTTGTTTCTAGTTTTTCGTGCTTACTAATGAAGCTGCTATGAACATCAGTATACATGTTTTTGTGTGAAGATGTTTTCATTGCTCTGGCGTACATTTCATTGCTCTGGCGTACAAATGCCCAAGAGCACAATTGCCGGGTCATATGATGATAGTATGTTCAGTTTTATATAAAACTGCTGAGCTGTTTTCCAGAATAACAGTACCATTTTACATTCCCAGCATCATTACACCAGTAAGTCAGCTTCTCAGCATCATCAGTATTTGATGTTGTCACTGTTTTCTATCTGAGCTATTCTTACAGGTATGCAGTGTTATCTCACTGTAGTTTTTATTTGTTTCTTTAATGGTTAATGGTGTTGAACATCTTTTCATGTACTCATTTGCCATCTGTATATCTGTTTTGGTAAAATGTTTCTTTTTGTCTTTTGTTCATTTTCTTTTTAAATTGTCTTTCTTTACTGTTGAGTTATGAGAATTAAAAAAAATGTTTTTGTAATTTTTTTACTTTATGGGTATATAGTAGGTGTATATAGGGGATACATGAGATGTTTTGATACAGGCATGCAATGTGTAATAATCACATCATGGAGAATGGGGTATGTATCCCCTCAAGCATTTATCCTTTGTGTTAGAAACAATCCAATCATACTCTTTTAGTTATTCTTAAAGTTACTATTAAGTTAGTGTTGAATATAGTCACCCTGTTGTGCTATCAAATAGTGGGTCTTACTCATTGTTTCTTTTTAGGTGCCCATTAATTATCCTTACCTGCTTCTTACCCTGCCTCCCACCTCACCTTTCACCAACTACCCTTCCCAGCCTCTGATAACCATCCTTTTACCCCATGTCTATGAGTTCAATTATTTTGATTTGAACTCAAATCAAAATGATTTTATTTGAGCCCACAGATAAGTGAGAACATGTGATGTTTATTTTTCTGTGTCTGGTTTATTTCACTTAACATAATGATCTCCTTTTCCAACCATGTTGTTGCAAATGACAGGATATCATTCTTTTTATGGCCGAATAGTATTCCAGTTTGCATATGTAGTACATTTCCTTTATCCATTCACTTGTTGATGGACACTTAGGGTGCTTCCAAATCTTACCTATTGTGAACAGTATGGCAATAAAAATGGGAGTGCAGATATCTCTTCAATTTACTGTTCCTTTCTTTTGGGTATATGCCCAACAGTGGGATTGCTGGATCATGTGCCTGCTCTAATTTTAGTTTTTTAAGAAACCTCCACACTGTTCTCCATAGTGGTTGCACTAATTTGCATTCCCACCAGCAGTGTATGAAGGTTCCCTTTTCTCCACATCCTTGCCAGCATTTGTTGTTGTCTGTCCCTTGGATATAAGCCATTTAACTTTCGTTGGCATCTTTATTAAAAGCCATTGGATGTATTCTGTGGGTCTATTTCTGAGTTCTGGGTTCTCGTCTCTGGATCTCTCTGGATGGATTTAGGAATAGATCTAGAGTCTGTTCCCTAAAACACTACTGCACAGTCTTGATTTTTTTTTTAAGCTGATAATGTAACCCTTATTATCAGGCGGAGTGATTTCCGCCCCTACTTTATTCTTCTTCGTCAACTTTGTTTTAGCTATTATAGGGCTGTGCATTTCCATATAAATTTTGTTTATGTACACAAAGCTGGGATTTTGATAGGAATTATATTAAACTCATACATCAATTTAGGGAGAGTTAACCTCTTCAGTATGTTGAGATTTTCAATCTGTGAGCAAGGTATATCTCTCCATTTGTTTATATCTTTCTTTTATTTCATCACCATTTTGCAATTATTAGCATAAGATCCCATGCATGTTTTGTTAATACATTTTTAAGCATTTTATTTTCTTTGGAGTGATTCTAAATAGTATTTTATATTTCAATTTCTGCATGTTAATTATTAGTATATAGAAATATGATGGATTTTTGTGAGTTGATCTATCATGCAACTTTGCAAAACTCGCTTATTAGTTCTGGGAGGTTTTTTTTCTTTCTTTCTTTTTGGGTAGATTCCTTGGTATTTTCTTTTTTTTATTATTATTATACTTTAAGTTCTGGGGTACATGTGCAGATCATGCAGGATTGTTACATAGGCATACACGTGCCATGGTGGTTTACTGCATCCATCCCCCCGTCATCTACTTTAGGTCTACATAGACAGTTATGTTATCTGCAAATAGAGATGGGTTTACTTCTTCCTTCTCAGTCTGAATATCTTTTTTTCTTTCTCTTGCCTTATTTCAGTGGCTAAAACTGAAAGTTTTATTTTTATTTTATATTTTATTTATTTATTTGAGACAGAGTCTCACTCTGTCACCCAGGCTGGAGGCTGGAGTGCAGTGGCGAGATCTCAGCTCACTGTAACATCTGCCTCCCAGGTTCTAAGGGATTCTGCTGCCTTAGCCTCCCAAGTAGCTGGGATTACAGGCATATGCCACCAAGCCTGGCTAATTTTGTAGTTTTAATAGAGACGAGGTTTTAACATGTTGGCCGGGCTGGTCTTAAACTCCTGACCTTAGGTGATCCACCTGCCTTGGCCTCCCAAAGTGCTGGGATTATAGGTGTGAGCCACCACACCTGGCCTAAAAGTTTTATTTTTAAAAAACCATGAAAAAGCCTATATTTTGATAGCTGCTTTTCCTATGCCAATTGATATGATTTTTTATCTCTAACCTGTTGATATGGTGCATTTCACTGATTAATTTTCCAAATATTGAACCACTATTACATATATGGAACAAATACAAATTTGATCATGGTATATAATTTTTTTAATATGTTATTGGATTTGAATTTACTAATATTTTGTTAAGGATTTCTGCATCTAAGTTCATGGGAAATATTTTTTGTTTTCTTTTTTTATACTGTCTTTGTTAGGTTTTGGTGTCATTACAATACTGGCCTCATAAAATAAGTTGGGAAACATTCCCTCCACTTCAGTTTTCTGGTAATAATTGTGTAAAATTGTAATTGCCCAATGAGTTCACCTTGCCCAATGCCTAAACAGAGCTGCTTTCTCAAGATGGGGGAACTGCAATGGAGAAAGAGTAATTCATGCAGAGCCAGCTGTGTAGGAGACCCGAGTTTTATCATTACTCAAGTCAGTCTCCCTGAGCATTTGGGGAACAGAGTTTTTTAAGATAATTTGGCAGGTAGGGCCTTGGGAAGTGGGGAATGCTGATTGGTCAGGTTGGAGATGGAATCTTAGGAGGTCAGAGTGAGTTTTTCTTACTGTCTTCTGTTCCTGGGTGGGATGGCAGAAATAGTTGAGCCAGATTACCAGTCTGGGTGGTGTCAACTGATCCATCAAGTGCAGGGTCTGCAAAATGTCTCAAGTACTGATTTTAGGTTGTACAATAGTGATGTTATCTCCAGGAGCAGTTTGGGGAGGTTCAGACTCTTGGAGCCAAAGGGTGCATGACCCCTAAACTGAAATTTCTAATCTTGTTGCTAATTTGTTAGTCTTGCAAAGGCAGACTGGTCCCAGGCAAAAAAGGGGGCCTTTTTGGGAAAGGGCTGTTAACCAATTTTGTTTCAGCGTCAAACCATCAACTGAATTCCTTCCCAAAGGAATTCAGTTCGGCCTACACCCAGGAATGAACAGGGACAGCTTAAAGGTTAGAAGCAGGATGGAGTCTGTTGAGTCTGATTTCTTTCACTGTCATAAATTCCTCAGTTATAATTTTGCGAAGATGGTTTCAAAATTAGTATTTATTATTTAAGTGTTCGGTCGAATTCTCCAGTGAAACTATGTGGACCTGAATATTTTACTTTGGGGAGCTTTTTGATTATGAATTCAATTTTTATTGTTATTTGAATGTGTAATCCTTTTTGTGGACACATATTTCCTTTTGGGCAAGTATCTAGTAAGTTGGAGATTCTGTACCATTGGGTGAGTAGACATTAAACTTTTAAAAAATGTCAAACTCTTTTTCAGAGTGGTTGTACCATGTTATACTCCAAAGAACACTGTAAGCAAGTTTCAGTTGCTCCTCACTCTTCTTTGGTATTGTCAATCTGATTAATTTTAGCCATTCCAGTAGGTTTGAAGTAGTATTTAATTGAGATTTTTATTTTTATTTCCTTCATTAATGAAGGTGGACATCCTTTTTTGTACTTATTTACCATTCTCCAACTTTTTTGTGAATATCTGTTCAATCTTTGCCCAATTATTTTGCTTGTCGGCACATTTATTTTTAATCAGTAGTTTGTCTTTTTCTTGAATTGTAAGATATTGTTATATATTTTGGATACATGATTTGTCAGATATACGTATTTCAAATACATGCTCTAAGTTTCTGGCTTTCCTTTGCATTTTCTTAATATCCTTTGAAAAGCAAAAGTTTTAATTTTGATCAATTCCAGTATATTGTTTTTCCTTTTATGTTTGTGCTTTCATCTTCTCATTAATAAGTCTTTAATTCTAATAAATGTAAATTATGTTTACTATAAATTAATAAATGAGCCTATTCCATGACTGTAAAATTTTCTCCTGTTATAATCTAGAAGTTTTAAGATTTATGCTTAGATTTATGTTTTAGGCTATGATTCATTGTTTGTGTGGTGTGAGGCTGAGGTTTATTATTTTTCATAAAGATGCCTAATTGATTCAGCATAATTTTTTGAGACCAGTATCCATTTCTCTTTGAATTACCTTGGCACATTTGACAAGTATCAATTAATCACATACATATGGGTCTATTTCTGAACTCTATTCTGTTCCACTGATATATTCATCTATCCTTATGCTAGTGCTACCCTGATTTGATTATTATAGCTTTATAATATTCTTTAAATCAGTTAACATGAGTCTCCCCAATTTTTTATTCTTTTTAAATATAATTCTATTGTAGCTTTTATTTCTTTATACAATGTTTGCTTTGCACAGTAGTATTGGAATGTAAAAATGGCCATGCAAACTGAAACCATGCAAAATGATTGTAGAAATCAATGAAAAATGCTACTATTGTTCCATAACCTATAAAACATTTTGATATTAAAATATCTCTCACTGCTTAAAGTTATGAATGTATAGGAAAATGAAAAAAAGTACAACTAATATTAATTTAACATACTGTAGTTTCAAACATTAGAAACATTAAAAATTAAAGTATTTTATATTCTAGGAAAAAAGTATCAGGAGTAGTTTGAATGGTGCTTGCCTTCTTGTTATATAACCTGTGATACAGAGTGAACATCTTCTCAATATCTTGTAAAATTGTCATATTTTTTTCTGAGTTTGAAGCAGCTTCCAGTGTTTTCTCCTTTGTGCTTTCAATATCGTGATGTATCTTTGAGAATTCCTTTAAAGGGAAGTTTTTTGACAAGCATGACTTCTGGGACATTTTCATTCTTTTCATTACACCCACTTTTCCTCATGTGTATTGATAGCTGTGCTTCACTGAGTTCCTTTGGTTGTATACATAGTTTCTCAAATGATGCCAGTATGAATATTACAATAATCAGATATTTCTTTTGTAAGTCAATTTACATTTTATTCCTATTTTATTTGTGTTATCATTTTTCTCTGCTGCTTTTTCATCTTATCTAATTCTCTCTTTTAATTACTCGTTTTCATAAAATATCATATGGGTTCGTCAATGGGACATAAAGAGGCATCCAAAGTCCATGCTTTGCTGTCTGTGATGAACTGAATAACAGAAACACAGTGAGCAATCACTAATGGATGGTGAAAGAGTGATGCAGTTAGTTACTGATCATTATGTGCATCTCTTTTTTTACATAGTGATTTGTGGACTGAAGGGCTAGTGGCAAATTTTGTACCTTATGCAATTACTTACTGTTAATCAACCACGAGAACTGAAATTTGAACCATGTTGTTGAAGGACTGGTGTTTTTATTTAAAATGTTGTAACTGAACCCCATGCATATCAAAAGTGTGCTAAGTGAGGATTGCCTCTCTCTCTCTTTCTCCCCTTGTGTATGTATGTGTGTGTGTATTTATAATGGAATGTCAAGATGTATGATAATTGTTATGAAGTAAAATAAAGGGGGAACAGGGATATAAATGGGAAGTGCTCGTTTATATAAAGTAATCATGGAAGGCTTGCTGCTGAGCTGACCTTTAAGCAAGCAAGCAAGCAAAAAGAAAAGAGAGAGAGAGAGAGAGAAAGAGAGAAAGAAAGAAAGAAAAAGAAAAAGAAAGAGAAAAGGGAGGGGAGGGAAGGGAGGGGAAGGGAAGGGAAGGGAAGCACTGCTATGATTGAAGGAGATGAGGAATATTATGTGGAAGGAATATCAAATGCAAGTCCCCAAAGTCCATTGTATCATTCTTATGCTTTTGTGTCCTTATAGCTTAGCTTTCCATTATGAATGAGAACATACATTTGATTATCCATTCTTGAGTTACTTCACTTAGAATAATAATCTCCAGTTCCATCCAGGTTGCTGCGAATGCCATTATTTTGTTCCTGTTTATGGCTAAGTAGTATTCCTCTCTCTCTCTCTCTCTCTCTGTGTGTGTGTGTGTGTGTGTGTGTGTGTGTGTGTGTATGTATGTATATGTGTACCACATTTTCTTTATCCACTCATTGATTAATGGCATTCGGGCTGGTTTCATATTTTTGCAATTAAAATTGTGCTGCCATAAACGTGTGTGCAAGCATCTTTTCGTATAGTAACTTTTTTCTCCTCTGGGTAGATACCTAGTAGTAAGATTGCTGGATCAAATAGTAGATTTACTTTTACTTCTTTATGGAATCTCCACATTGTTTTCCATAGTGGTTGTACTAGTTTACATTCCCACCAACAGTGTAAAATTGTTCCCTGTTCACCACATCCATGCCAACATTTATTACTTTTTTAATTTTTTTATTATGGCCATTCTTGCAGGAGTGATGCAGTATCACATTGTTGTTTGGATTTGGATTTCCCTGATAATTAGAGATGTTGATCATTTTTCCATATCTTTGTTGGCCATTTGTGTATCTTCTTTTGAGAATTGCCTATTTGTGGCCTTAGCCCACTTTTTGATGGGATTGTTTGTTTTGTTCTTGCTGATTTGTTCATCTTCTTCATAGATTCTGATATCAGTTCTTTGTCAGATGTATAGGTTGTGAAGATTTTCTCCCACTTTGTGGGTTGTCTGTTAATTATGCCGATTATTTCTTTTGCTGTGCAGAAGCATTTTAATTTAATTAAGTCCTACATGTTTATCTTTGTTTTTGTTGCATTTGCTTTTGTGTCCTTGGTCATGAAGTCTTTGCCTAAACCTGTGTCTAGAAAAGTTTTTCCAGTGTTATCTTCTAGAATTTTTATAGTTTCAGATCTTAGTTGTAAGTCTTTGATCCATCTTAAATTGATTTTGTATAAGGAGAGCGATAAGGATCTAGTTTCATTCTTCTACATGTGGCTTGCCAAGTATCCCAGCACTATTTGCTGAATAGGATGTCCTTTCTTCACTTTATGCTTTTGTTTGCTTTGTTGAAGATAAGTTGGTTGTAAGTACTTGAGTTTATTTCTGGGTTCTCTATTCTGTTCTATTGGTCTATGTGCCTATTTTTATACCAGTACCACGCTGTTTTGGTGATTGTGACCTTATAGAGTAGTTTGAAGTTGGGTAATGTGATGCCTCCAGATTTGTTCTTTTGCTTAGTCTTGCTTTGGCTATGCAGACTCTTTTTTGGTTTCATATGAATTTTAGGATTTTTTTTCTAGTTCTGTGAAGAGTTATGATGGTATTTTGATGGGAATTGCATTGAATTTGTAGATTGCTTTTGGCAGTATTGTCATTTTCACAATATTGATTCTACCCATCCATGAGCATAGGATGTGTTTCCATTTGTTTGTGTCATTTAGATTTCTTTCAGCAGTGCTTTGTAGTTTTCTTTGTAGAGGCCTTTCATGTCCTTGGTTTGGTATATTCCCAAGTATTTAATTACTTTTTTGCAGCTATTTGAAAGTGACTGAATTCTTGATTTGTTTCTCAGCTTGGCTGCTGTTGGTGTATAGCAGAGCTACTGATTTGTGTACATTCATTTTGTATCCTGAAACTTTACCGATTTTATATACTAGTTCTAGGAGCTTTCTGGATGAGTCTTTAGGGTTTTCTGGGTATATGATCGTATCATCAGCAAACAGCAACTGTTTGACTTCCTCTTTACCAATTTGGATGCCCTTTATTTCTTTCTCTTGCCTGATTGCTCTGGCTAGGACTTCCAGTTCTATGTTGAATAGAAGCGGTGAAGGTGGGCATCCTTGTCTTGTTCCAGTTTTCAGGGGAAATGCTTTCAACTTTCTCCCATTCAGTATAATATTGGCTATGGGTTTGTCAAAGATGTCTTTTATTACCTTAAGTCGCATCCCTTCTATGCCAATTTTGCTGAGGGTTTTAATCCTAAAGGGATGCTGGATTTTGTCAAATGCCTTTCATGCATCTATTGAGAGGATCATTTGATTTTTGTTGTTAATTCTGTTTTTGTGGTGTATCACATTTATTGACTTGCATATGTTAAACCATCCCTGCATCCTTGGTATGAAACCCACTTGATTATGGTAGATTATATTTTTGGTATGCTATTGGATTTGGTTAGCTAGTATTTTCTTGAGGAGTTTTGCATCTATGTTCATGAAGGATATCGATCTGTAGTTTTCTTTTTTTGTTATGTCCTTACCTGGTTTTAGTATTAGGATGATAGTGGCTTCACAGAATGATTTAGGGAGGAGTCCCTCTTTCTCTATCCTGTGGAATGGAATACAGTCAGTAGGATTGGTACCAATTCTTCTTTGAATATCTGATATAATTCAGCTATGAATCCATCTGGTCCTGGATGTTTTTTGGTTGGCAATTTTAAAATTACCATTTCAATCCACTGGTTGTTATTAGTCACTTCAGAGTTTCTATATCTTCTTGGTTTAATCTAGGAGGGTTGTATATCCCCAGAATTTAACCATTTCCTCTAGGTTTTTTTGTTTTGTTTTGTTTTGTTTTGTTTTGTTTTTGTTTGTTTTTGAGACAGAGGCTCACTCTGTCACCTAGGCTGGAGATCAGTGGCATGATCTTGGCTCACTGCAACCTCCGCTTTCTAGGTTTAAGTGATTCTCCTGCCTCAGCCTCCCTAGTAGCTGGGACTAGAAGTGTGCGCCCCCATACCCAGCTAATTTTTTTTGTATTTTTAGTAGAGGCGCAGTTTCACCCATGTTGGTCAGGATGGTCTCTATCTCCTGACCTCATGATCCACCCGCCTCGGCCTCCTAAAGTGCAGGGATTACCTGCATGAGCCACCACACCCAGCCTAGTTTATGTGTGCAAAGGTGTTCATAGTAGCTTTGAATAATCTTATGTATTTCTCTGGTATCAGGAGTAATATCTCCCATTTTGTTTCTAATTGAGCTTATTTGCATCTTCTATCTTCACTTCTTGGTTAATTTCACTAATGGTCTATAATTTTATTTATTGTTTCAAAGAACTAGCTTTTTGTTTTATTTAGCTTTTGTATTTTTTTGTGTCCATTTGATTTCGTTCTGCTCTGATCTTTGTTATTTCTTTTCTTCTGCTGGGTTTGGATTTGGGTTTGGGTTTGGTTTGTTCTTGTTTCTCTAGTTCCTTGAAGTATGACCTTAGAATGTCTATTCGTGCTCTTTCAAACTTTTTGATATAGGCATTTAATGCTGTGGACTTTCCTCTTAGCACTGCTTTTGCTGTATCCTAGAGATTTTGATATGTCGTGTCACTATTATTGTTCAGTTCAAATAATTTTTCAATTTCCATTTTAATTTCATTTTTGACCCAATGATCATTCACGAGCAAGTTATTTAATTTCCATGTATTTACCTTGTTTTGAGGGTTCATTTTGGAGTTGATTTCCAATTTTGTTCTACTGTAGGTCTGAGAGAGTAGTTAATATAATTTTGATTTTCTTAAATTTACTAAGACTTGTTTTGGGCCCTATCATATAATCTATATATGGGAGAATGTTCTATGTGCTGATGAATAAAATGTATATTCTGTGGTTGTTGGGTGGAATGTTCTGTAAATATCTGTTAATTCCATTTGTTCTAGGGTATAGTTTAAGTCCATTGTTTCTTTGTTGACTTTCTGTCTTGATGACCTGTCTAGGGCCGACAGTGCAGCATTAAAGTCCCCCACTATTATTGTGTTGCCGTCTATCTCATTTCTTAGGTCTAATAGTAATTGTTTTATAAATTTGGGAGCTCCAGTGTTAGGTGCATATATATATTTAGGATTGTGATATTTTCCTGTTGGATTAGTCCTTTTATCATTATATAATGTCTCTCTTTGTCTTTCTTAACTGCTGCTGCTTTAAAAGTTGTTTTTTCTGATATAAGAATAGCTACTCCTGCTTGCCTTTGGTATCTATTTGAATGGAATATCTTTTTCCACCCCTTTACCTTAAGTTTATGTGAGTTCTTTATGTGTTAGGTGAGTCTCCTGAAGACAGCAGAAATTTGGTTGGTGAATTCTTATCTATTTGCCATTCTGTATCTTTTAAGTGGAGTATTTAGGCTGTTTACATTCAATGTGATTAAGATGTGAGGTACTGTTCAATTTATTGTGCTATTTGTTGCCTGAATACCTTGTTTATTTTTTCATTGTGTTATTGTTATATAGGTCCTGTGGAATTTATGCTTTAAGGAGGTTCTATTTTGGTGTGTTTTGAGGATTTGTTTCAAGATTTAGAGCTCCTTTTAGCAGTTCATGTAGTGCCAGCTTCGTGGTGGTGAATTCTCTCAGCATTTATTATGTCTGGAAAAGACTGTATCTTTCCTTCATTTATGAAGCCTAGTTTCTCTGGATAAAAAATTTCTTGCTTGATAATTGTTTTGTTTAAGGAGACTAAAACAGGTTCCCAATTCCTCTAGCTTATAGGGTTTCTGCTAAGAAATCTGCTGTTAGTCTGATAGGTTTTCCATTATAGGTTGCCTGACGCTTTTGCCTCACAGCTTTTAACATTCTTTCCTTCATCTTAACTTTAGATAACCTGAGGACTGTGTCTAGGCGATGATCTTTTTGTGATGAATTTCCCAGGAGTTCTTTGAGCTACTAGTATTTGGATGTCTAGATCACTTGCAAGGAGGGGGAGTTTTCCTTGATTATTCTCTCTCAAACATTTAGATTTCTCTTTTCCTCTGGAACACTAGTTATTCTTAGGTTTGGATGCCTAACATAGTCCCAAATTTCTTGGAGGCTTAGTTCATTTAAAATTTTTTTTCTTTGTCTTTGTCAGATTGGGTTAATTCAAAAGCCTTGTCTTTGAGCTCTGAAGTTCTTTCTTCTGCTTGTTTGATTCTATTGCTGAAACTTTCCAATGCATTTTGCATTTCTCTCAAGTATATCCTTGATTTCTAGAAGTTGTGATTGTTTATTATTTATGCTATTTCACTGAAGATTTTTCCTCTCATACCGTGTATCATGTTTTTGATTTCTTTAAATTAGAGTTCACCTTTCTCTGGTACCTCCTTGATTAGCTTAGTAATTGACCTTCTGAATTCTTTTTCTGGCGGTTCAGAGATTTTGCGTTGATTTGGATCCATTGCTGGTGAGCTAGTGTGATCTTTTGGGGATGTTAAAGAACCTTGTTTTGTTGTAATACCAGAATTATATATCTGGTTCCTTCTCATTTGGATAGACTATGTTAGAGGGAAGATCTGGAACTCAAGTGCTGCTGTTCAGATTCTTTTGCCCCAGGGGGTGCTCCCTTGACGTGGTGTTCTCCCCCTTTCCCTAGGGATGGGGCTTTCTGAGAGGCAAACTGCAGTGATCGTTTTTGCTGTTCTGGTTTCTAGCCACCCAGCAGAGCTACTGGGCTCTGGTCTAGTACTGGGAAGTGTCTGCAAAGTGAAATAGACTCTGTGGGTCCTTGGTTTTATTTTTCTTCAGTGTGCTGGTTTTGCGTTGGTGGACCTCCAGCCAAGAAATGGCATTTTCCAGAGCTTATCAACTGCAGCTGTATAGGCAAGATCAGGCAGTGGGTGGGGCTATACAGCTCCCAAGAGATTATATCCTTTGTCTTCAACAACCAGGGCAGGTAGAGAAAGACCACCAGATGGGGACAAGGATAGGCGTATCTGATCTCAGACTCTCCTTGGATGGGCCTTGCTGCAGCTGCTGTGGGGGATGGGGGTGTGGTTCTCATGCCAACGGATGTATGTTCACAGGGGGATTATGGCCACCTCTACTGAGGCATACCAGTCACCAGGGAAGTGGGGGAAAGATTGCGGTCACAGGCCTCACCCAGCTCCCACACAGCCTAGTCCACTTAGGAGCATTCTGACCAAAGTCGAGAGTTTCCCCATTCTCAAAACACTACAGAACTTTGATTTCTAGGTACTACATTTTTTTCTATTTTTCCATCTCCTAACTGACTGCTTTTTCATAATCTCCTTTACTAAATTTTTCCTCTCTATTTCACCTCTACAATTTGGGATCGCACCTGGCATAGTCTTTACCTTCCTCCTGTTTTTCTATCTAGTAATTCCTTATATGATCTCAACCAGTTTGGGTTTCAAATAGACATAAGCAAAATTCCAGTTTTGGTTACCAGTATACATTAACTGTGTGGTAATTGCAATAAAGCACAAGCTTTGCTGCTTGCTACCTCTTCAGTCCACAAATCACTATGCAAATAATAAATGTGCAACTTGATCAGTGACCAATCACGTTGCTCCTTTCACTGCATGTCTGTTATTCAGCTTATGCACAGATGGCAAAGTATATAGTTATGTTTCTTGTCTCTCAGTGATATAACTGGATAATTGAGAGTTTAAGATAATACTCTGTTGTTTTAATGCTCCAGATCACCTTGATTCTCTTGGGGACTTACATGAAAATGTGAACATTTGCTTTCTACCATTAAACATAACTTCATTAATCCAGCCAATGGATCATAGTATTATATTATTTTCTAAATTTTAGATGAACTTTCAGACAGAGTATTGAACCAGAGATCATACAATTTATCTGAGTTTTGTAAAAGCACATTGCCTTTGGAGTCTTCCCTACAACTCTGCCTAGGGCTCAACCCATCAGATTTTGGACTCACTAAATCTCCACAATCACGTGAACCAATTCCTTAAAATAAATCTCTTTCTGTGTGTGTGTGTACATATAAATATAAATCTATATTCCTATAAATACATATTTATAGATTTATGTATTTACATTTATAAATATTTTTATATCTATATATAAATATACATTTATATAAATATAAATCTCTTTCTGTGTGTGTATACATATATTATATAAATATATATATTTATGTATTTACATTTATAAATATATATTTATATCTATATTTCTGTGTATATATATCCTAATTTTATATCTATATTTCTGTGTATATATATCCTAATTCTGTTTCTCTGGATAACCCTAATAAATATTATATGTTTATATTATATAGGTATATTTTATTTATATATAGATACACATACATATATATACGTATATATACGTATATATATGAATGTAAGTATTTTTTTAAACTATTTTTTATTTTTGAGACAGAGTCTCACTCTGTTGCCCATGCTGGAGTAAGTGGCACAATCTTGGCTTACTGTAGCCTCAACCTCCCAGGCTCAGGTTCTTCCCACCTCAGCCTCCTGAGTAGCTGAGACTACAGGCATGTACCACCACACCTGGCCTATTTTTTGTTTTTTTAGTAGAGATAGGTTTTTTCCATGTTGGCCAGGCTAGTCTCAAACTCCTAGACTCACACAATCCGCCCCCCTTGGCCTCCCAAAGTATGTATGTGTATTTTTAAATGAAAGCTTATTGGAGAAAAGGACTTTATATTAACACTGCTATTTTTGCTGTTGCTGTTGTTGTTTTTTAAGACAGACTCTCACTCGGTCACCCAGGCTGGAGTGCAGTAGCAGAAACTTGGCTCACTACAACCTCTGTCTCCTGGGTTCAAGTGATTCGCCTGCCTCAGCCTCCTCAGCAGCTGAGATTACAGGTGTGCACCACCACCCCTGGCTAATTTTTGTATTTTTAGTAGAAATAGGGCTTCACCATGGTGGCCAGGCTGGTCTTGAACTCCTGGCCTCAAATGATCCACCTGCCTCAGCCTCCCAAAGTTCTGGGATTACAGGCATGAGCCACCACGCCCAACCTACTACTGCGCGTTCTTTTGTGCCCCACACCTAGAATAGTGCTGGGCATACTAAACAAATACTTGTTTTAAAAAATAAATATTATCAATTAGAATAACAAAGATAGTTTTTAGAGTCCTTTCACTTCAAGTAGCTCATTTGATTTTCTCAAGGAGGCAAGAAGGCCTATAAATGGGAATCACCACTATTTTATAGGGAAGAAATGCAGACTCAGAACGCTGGCATGAGGTTTTGGTGTTCGAGCAGGGTTTCTTCCCTTTCAGCCTGCCTTTTGTCCTTAGTATCCTGATGTTCTGCTAGCACTCCTGGAAAACAAAGGGGTAATAGAAATCTCAGTTTTTTTCTGGTTTTGTTTCGGTTTGGTTTTGAGAAAACCTCTTTTAATTTTTCTTTCTTTTGGAGTGACCTAAATTTGCTGGGGGGAAGCGTGTGCTGGAGGCCAGCAATCTCCTGGCAGGTATGAGCGGGTGGGCCTCTGAGGGCCGTGCTGAGGACACCTTGTTTACATAGAGGAAGCAGGGCTGCCGAAAGACATTTCCCCTTACACTTAAAATCCAATTGTACTGAAAGTCTGGACCTACCCAGAAGCTATTTCAAGCATTCTTTACCAAAACCATCCTTTGGAATGCTTTAGAATTTGATTTGAAGGTGGATTTTTCTGTTGGGACAGTCAGGGTTTATTATGTGGTAAGAGGCAGATTTACTTTGGATATTCTTTTAATTCCTTCCGTATGCCCCAGATGCTTTTATCCTTGTTCCTCAGCTGAGAAGATAGCTTCATGAAGGAATAGAGGGGAAGGGTACCAGTGTTTGTTGAAGCAGGTGCCAGTCAGCCTTACTGAGTGAAAACCAAACAGAGTCCAAGAACACGGATTTGGCTTCAAGCCTCTTGTGCCATTTCCTGTATGTTTTCCTGCTAAAGGGCAGTGAGTGTTCAAAGCTATCCCTCTCAGTTGAAAACTCATCTGACAGTAATGAAGCATGTCAGCTCAGAAAGGCATTAGGAGCTAGAGACATAGCCAAGTGCTTGTATTCAACATTGATTAATGAATTGGTTCTAATCTCAGAGGATGATTTTCACTTATAATTTTTAACTCAAAAAATTGATTTAAAAGTAAAGCATAAATTTCTTTTTTTTTTTTCCCACTGTGTCTGGAGAACAAGTTTTTTCTTGCATTTTTTCCCTCAATTTACTTAAGCATAGATCTTATGTCATTCTCTTACCACATACCAAAAAACTTAGCAGTGCCAATAACGTAATAAATGTTGAAGTAAGGAAGACAGGGAGACAAATGGGAAAAAAAAAAGAGAATACAAGAAGTATGGCTAACATTATGTAAGAAGAAAAATACAAATGGCTTTCTAGTAACCAAATGAGATGTACACATGAACTTCATAAATATCCTATTGATCTATAGAGACTTTCTTTTTACTTTAGAATAATTAAAAATAGTAATTAACAATTTATTGAATACTTACTTTATGCTAGCCTCTGTTCTCAGGATTACTCATAAAGTAACTCACAGAATCCATGCAGCAACCTTACAAAGGAGGTCTGAGGGGAGTTCCCATTTTACATGTGAATTACATTTGAGTAGAGGGAGCTGAAGTAGTTTTCCAAAGATCACACAGCTAGTAAGTTGGGGAAGAGATTTAAACAAGAAAGAGACGGAAATTTTCTGTTATTTTTTACATGCAAAAATGTCTGTATTCTGTGCCATCATTTGATTAATAATTCTGGGCTGAGAAATAATTTCTCTTAGAATTTTAAGGCTTGTTCTTATAACTTTTAACTTCTAGTAGTTCTCTGAGAAGTCTAAGCCATTTTGATTTCTTATTCTTTCTGTATGGCCAGTTTTTGTTTTTGGGCTTAGTATCTTTTTGTTTTCCCTGATTTTGAAATTTTATGATAATGAGCATTAATAATTAATATGGAATTTTAAAAAATGTGCTGGACATTTGATGGGACATTTTATATGATACATGGTCTTCATTTTGGGGAAGGTTTGTTTTCTTCTTCTTTTGGTCCCATCCTTATCTCTCTGTTTTTTCTTTTTGGAGCACTCATTTATTCATTCAACAAGGAGTCATCATGCCCCTCCTCTCGCAAGATATTTTAATTCTGTGCTAGAGATAACAGCAGTGAACAAAACATTGCCTTCTTGGAGCCAATTTGATACTGGGCCTTCTTGATTGAGCCTTTAATTATCTTAGCTTATTTTTCCTGTAGTCCATCCTTTCAATTACTTTATATTATTTTCTGAAATATTTCCCAGCTTTCTCTTCCGTTTCTGTAACTGATTTATTTTTAATTTCAGTACTTTCATTTTTAATTTCCAATTACTCTTTCTTGTTCTCTGATTGTTTCTTATCTCTGAGAAAATTAATTGTTGCTTTGTTGTTTTCTTTTTAAGTATTCTCTGTTCCCTTCATAGTCTCTATTAACTTCACATTACTTTGTGGTTGTTTGGGTCTCTTTTATGTTGGTGGCTTTCCCTAAATGTCTGATGATTCTTGTCTTTGTGTTCATACTTAAGAGTTAAGCACTAAAATACTGATTAATTTGCTGCCTGCATGTGTGAATTTATAGTCTGGTGAATTGCTCTAAAGGTCAATTATGTGGCCAGGAGGTAAAAAGAGGAGAAAGTGGAATTGAGACTGGACGTAATTGTTAGGATCAGAGTGTAGCATGCCTTGCCTACCAAGGTAAGCAGTTTAACCTTTACTTTATAAACACTGAGGAGCTAGATGATGCTTATAATTGAGGTGAGTTATTAGCAGTCTGACCCTTTAGTCCTAGGATGCAATTTCCTGTCTTTGTTTCATTCTCTCATAAATATTTTTTCTGGATATGATTATATTTTATTTGTAGTGACTAAGCATTATTTATTTCCTCCACTTGCCATATGCATTCCTGACATAATTTAATTCGTGCAATCTGAATAGAGGCATCAGGTAGTAACTCTAGCCAGTTATTTTCCTGCTGCCTAGGGAATCACTGAGTTCTAATAGATTGAAATTGCTTGTAGCCTCATTGGCTTTAACATAAGTCAGTCAATAACATGTATTTTCAAAGTAGATGTTTTAGTACCTACTCTTTTAGTAAAGTAAAACTGTGAGTCTTCAATCTCCATACAACAAAATAACCTTTATTTGTTCTAAATAATTCCAAGTAAATACATGACAGTGTCTACAAAAGAACCTTTATTTGTTCTAAATAATTCTAAGTAAATACATGACAGATTATACAAAAAATATCAAAACACACAATTTCTTTTTCTAAAAAAATGTCTGAAATTAATATGGTCTATAATCTTTGAAAATTACTATGTGTAAATGAAGAGGGAATATGTTCCTGTTGAATGAGTGCATATACTTATTGTAAGCTCTAGAGTATTTATTGTGTTCTCTTAGAGCCCTTTGCACTCCTGAGTTCTTGGAGATTTGCCCTATGGTAATATTGCCCCTACCATAAGCAGTGGGGTAATTGGCTTTATGGTAAGGAAATGGCACACAACAGAACAAGAGATACCATAGTTCTCCTATTCACTTCCTTAATTTATTCAGCAAGTATGTATTTTGCATATATTATGAACCAGACACCACTGATAAAAGGCAAAATTCACATCTCGGTAAATTTCTGCAGTGCTTCATGTAGTGCTAGACATCATACAGGCACCAAAATAATGTTTGTTATGAAGAAAGTGATAATTCATCTACCTGTGAAAAAGTCCTGGGAGGGCTTTTTAGCACTCTGATGTTAAGCAGAGTGGAATTCTTAGCACAGAAATTACAGAAAGGAGTCTTAAAAGTAATGTGAATTATGGAGTGGCTTTTGACAAGAAGGTAAGAATCTAGCTAAGTAACAGTGAGATGATGCAGGAATCTTCTAGCTCTTGAGTATTTTCATGAAAGATACACTTACCTGCATTTTGATGACATTGCTATTGAAGAGGAATGTTTTGATGTGAAGCGCTACGTGCTTATATACCAGGCTTCCCTAATTGGAGGACTCAAAGCTTTTAGGACAGAAGGAAAATGAGAGAGAAATTCCTTTGAGTGGTATAGAGAAAAGGAAACATACTAAGTTCATTTTGTCTATAGGGGAAGAAGTGCAAAAAGCCAGGTCTTGAGCAGCTCTCACCTCCATAGAACACTGGAGCTCACTATTGGTGATATGGGAGCAAGAGGTAACCTTCTGTAATTTTGAAGAGGTCAGGAGAATGCATGTATAAAGACAATTTAGGCAGTGCAGCTTATCAATAGTGGCCACAGATTTAATGGAGACTGAAGCTGGTGAGAAAAATGGTAACTAGGGGTTATGGAGACCTTGATCAGGAGCCCAGCTACAAAGAGAGGGAGCACTACTGTGGTTATCACAAGCCCTGAAGGGGAGGCATGTCAAACAGCAGGTCGATTCAAAATTCTGGACCAGTTGGGAAGGTCAGAGTCAGTGGACTCTGTTCTTGTCCAAAAAGGACAAGAAAATAGGAGACTGCCTGGCAGAATCAGAATGTACCAAATTGTAAGTCTTTGTTTCAGTTCAGACAAGACATGACTAAGCAAGTTAGGAACTAGGGCCCCCCTGACTCACAGACTGGGATAATGTACATCATGGTTGATCCTTCTGGTTAAGTTTCAAGCAGCCTTCAGGGCTCAGAGTTACATCCCAGATTGAGAGAGAATGTGGCTGCTGGTGGTCTTTGTAACAGACAGCTATATTTTCTGAAGAGTCCCCAGTTGCAACATCTGTTTTGATTTTATTAATGCATGGCATTTGAATTCCCCAAAGCAATTCACACCTATTAACTTGCTGATTCTCGTGATCTTTCACATAAATTGATATAGATACATAATCACAATTTTTGAGTATCAGGAAAAAAATTCCACGCAAAACCATCAACTAGGTCAGCTTCATTTCTACTATGTACTAAATATCAGAGATTGTATACTGCTAATAAAATGAGGGGAGGATCCCAAATAAGTTCAGTGGTTTATCTCTCCAAAGCATTAGGTGGGCGCAAAAGTAATTGCAGCTTTTGCCGTTACTTTTGCTCCATCCTAATACAAAATGAAATTGTATCAGATGCTTATTGTATTTATTTCCTTTGGTTCCACGCTGAGGTACAGACTAACTTTTTGCTAAAATGATATCCTTCTTTTTCATTATTTAGAGGTGCCTCTGGAAAGTCTCTACCCAGCAAGGGATTAAATTTCTTAGTTCCTGTTGAATCTAGGTGGGGCCATGTAACTACTTCTCACCAATGACTTGTGAGTGGCAATGGGGTCATTTCTGCGTTGACACAGTTGAGAAGTGGGTATGCCTTATTCCTCCTCCCTCCTGTCTTCTGGATGCAGGGGACTCCTCCCAAAGCCTATGGGATGATACAGCCAGAAAATGAGAGGAGTTTGGGTTCTTGAATGACCACTTAGAGAAAAGGCATCTCCCCACTAGGAAGACTCACATTAGAAAATGAGAAACGGATTTCTTGTATTAGGCTACTTGGAGTTTACATTACCCAGCTAGCATCACCCTAATTCTTGTACAAATAGAAATATTAAAAGGTCATCAAATTTAGCAAACCCAGTTAAATTTGAATTTCAGATGAATAGCAAATAATTTTAGCATATAGTATATGTTAACATTTAGTATAAGACTACATTTTAGTATAAATCTGTTCCAAATATTGCATGCATTATTATACTAAAACTTATTTATTGTTTATCTGAAATCCAAATTTAACTGGTTAAATTTGGTTATTTTATCTTATAAGAATTATGAGTAAGCAAATTTAAAAATTGGTGACATATTTGTGTTTAGGTAATTAATTTGCTGTATGAAGCATTTTATTTTGGGAGAGATGTGTTTCTGACCAAATGTTTTCTTTAATCTTGTCCTCTATGGTAAGTTTCAGAGTTTAAGATTCCAAGGCATTTATTGTTGCAGACATTCTAAAGCTAAAATTTGCTAAGGAGCTGCTTGCAAACCTTTCTTGATGTGAATAAGAAAGGAAAGTGATTTGAAGAAAAAGTTTAAAATGAGTTAAATGGTTTACATTAATGGATCATTTTCTTAACTAAGGCAAATAATGCTACCACTTTAATTTCACACTCTTTTGATGAAGATAAAGGAAAAAAAACCTCAATCTATTTTCAAAGAAAATTATGCAGAAACTAGGAACACCATCAGCAGATACCAGGGTTGGTTCCTTTTCTGCCTAACTGTGAAGTAATGGAAAATAGACTATATGAACTCAGATGCAGAGGTAATAAATCATAGATACAAAGAATTTCAAATAATTACCAATTAGAGAAAATAAAAGTTGATTGACATTACAGTATTTTAGTTAAAACGTCTTAGCATAAACTAGAGCTGTAAAAGAAATACCTTTCTAAAATATAAGCATGAGATAATTAATGAGCTAGACTTAAAAGAAAATTAGTGATTTCTTACCATCATTTAATTAAATTTTTTCTTTTACAGAAAGAGAATGGAGGCCCAAAGAAGTTATAAATATGTCCCGAGACCACACAACTGATTAGTGTTGCAGAGAATTCCTATAATGGAAGCAAATTGAGATACTAACTTCTCTTTCACCATTAGAAAAACAATACCTACGTTTAATTGCTTTGAAATAAAAAGTAGAACTTCCCAGTGATATGACACATCTTTCTGATAAGAGTAGCAATTCATAAAAAATTTTGAGAGATTTAAATATTGTATATACTATTGAATATGCACTATTTTTTATTTTTTTGAGACTGAGTCTCACTCTGTCGCCCAGGCTGCAGTGCAGTGGCGCCATCTAGGCTCACTGCAACCTTTGCCTCCTGGGTTCAAGTGATTCTCCTGCCTCAGCCTCCCAAGTAGCTGGGATTATAGGCACTCGCCTCCATGCCCAGCTAATTTTTGTATTTTTACAGTGTTGGCCAGGATGGTCTCGATCTCCTGACCTCGTGATCCATCCGCCTTGGCCTCCCAAATTGCTACGATTACAGGTGTGAGCCACCGTGCGTGACCTGAATATGCGCTATTAACCAACAGCTGTTAGGCAGTCCTACTGCTCTCTATATAGTAATGTCTTATAGGCTAATATGAGGCTTTTTTCCCCTTCTTTCATTTGAAACAGGGAGGGATTTTCTCAGCAAGAACAAACCAAAAGAACATTTGGAATGCTTTCATAATAAAGGCTAGATATTTAATGTCAAGCTAATGCCACCCAGGAAACATTAATACATGGCAATTCTTATATTGGAACTGTACAGAACATTTAAAAAACATCTGCCTAACCCAAAGGTCACAGTATAAATCCATCACCTTGGCAACTGAGGCCTTGTCTATTCAACAGTTATTGATCTCCTGCTGGGAGGCAGGCACTGTGCCAGCCCCTGACACAAACCTGGGCTTTTCTGACACCTTTCCTTCATTATACCAAATCTCTAACTCCTAACTCCAAATAAAAACAAAGTTAAGATATTTTGGGTAAGTTAATAATCCAAAGCATGTATTTTACATGAATTTATATACAAAGAAGACAAATTTTGATGTATAATTTTTATTTTTTACGTTAGTATTAATAAAATGTTGAAGATCTGCATCACATGGACTTGTTTAAAGAGTAAGGATGATATTTCTAATATTGCTTTCCAATTTAGGCCATCCTTTAGATGCGACAGAGTATTTAATCCTGGTTCCTGCCAATATTGTGTCTTTGCTGAGAAGAGCCAGAAAATAGGGCCAAGAGCTGCTGTAAGGTTTATATGTGAATCCTCAGGGAAGAGCACAAAGTTAAGTAGGGTTCATGGATGACAGATTAACGGTGTTGGTGACATGGAATCTCACTGTAACAGAATGAAGTCGGCTATTACTGAAGCTGGGAGAAATGAAAGTAGTCTAACATTTTCCTTACCACAAAAATGATTTGTGTGTAGCCTTCGCAGTTTCACATTGGATTGTGGCATTCTGTTGATATTTTGGCTGAAATGTGTCATGGCAATATAATGAGTCTTTTTGAAATAATTTTTTTTTAAAAGTCATTTGACAAAGTTGTGTGGACATGATATATTTTATAGATTTAGCTATGTATGTGGTAACTTGCCTGTTTGCCTCACAGCCTGTAAATCTAAAAAAGGAAGTCACATGGCTTCTTTTTCCCATTTAACAGTCTCTTTGCTTTCTATGGATTTCCTTTCCTACAAGTTAAGGCCACCAAAGAAGTACTGAAAAATCCTTTAAGGTAATTGTTTCATTACTTTTTCAAAAATATAATTTTTGTTGTATTCTGAAAAGAGAAGAGTGAAAAAGAAGTGAAATCTTTTTGTAATAAAATAGATGTACATGAAGATAAGTAGATATAAATCTTTATATAAACATAACAGTACATTATAAATTCTATGGATTTGTCTCCATCTAAAACATTATCAATGCTGTTCTTAGCCTACTTATCTTCTCAGTGCACAAGTTCTTCCTGGTATCTTCATTAACCAGCAGTGGCGAACTGCCTACATACTGATGCTTTCGAATTCTAAATGCTTGGAGCAGACCATTCTCCTGAACTCTAGATCCGCATTCTTCACTGCCTACTGTATAACTTTGACAGGCATCTCAAAGTTAATGTCTCCCCAACTGATCAGAGTGTTTTTCTTGCAAAGCTGACTCTGATTCCTAAAGTTCTCTATGCTTCTCTCTATGTCTCTTTAACTAGGAGTATAGTAGAGTGATTAGGAGAGCACAGGCTATGTAACCAGATGGCCTGACTTTTGTCATTTTCTAGTTGGTGAACTTGGACAAGTTACTCACTCTTTCTGTTTCTCAGTTTCCTAACCTTTTTTAAATTTTTTTTTGAAAGAAAGAAAGAGAGAGAAAAGAAGAAAGAAAGAAAGAGTGAAAAAAAGAAAAAAGTAGAATGTAAGAGAGAAAGAAAGAGGAAGAGAAAGAGGGAGAGAGAACGGGATTCTTGTTCTACTGCCCAGGCTAGAATGCAGTCTAAAAATGGGTATTAAAAACCTCTTCTATGCGAATAATTGTGCTTAACAATGGAGACAGGAAGGAATAAGGGATGAAAATAACAAACAAGCAGCCAACCAATATTTTATTTAAACCTGTGAAATGCTATGCAATTGCTGAGGAGTGATTTACTTCCAATTATGTGGTCACTTTCAAAATA
>CAUYLG010068858.1:0-23438 GCA_963573385.1 Cacajao melanocephalus | reverse complement strand
TACAAATCACTGCTCAAGGAAATAAGAGAGGACACAAACAGAAAAACATTCCATGCTCACGATTAAGAAGAATCCATATTGTGAAAATGGCCATACTGCCCAAAGTAATTTATATATTCAGTGCTATCCCAATCAAGCTACCACTGACCTTCTTTATAGAATTGGAAAAAAACACCTTAAACTTCAAATGGAAACAAAAAGAGCCACATAGCCAAGACAATCTTAAACAAAAAGAACAAAGCTGGAAGCATCATGCTACCTGACTTCAAACTATACTAGAAGACAATCATTTCTTATAAGCAATCACCCTTGTCCCCAGAAGCTTATGATCTAACAGTCTAGCAGGAGAAAGAGATAAAGAGAGAGACTGAAGGAGAAAGAGGGTTGGGGAGGGGAAGAAAGGGAGGGAGAGGAAGAAAAGGTAATAGCATAAGGACACACAATAACAGAGGTTAAAAATTATGTTATAAATTCAAAGGAAGTAGCAATAAAATGACAATTTTTAATAGGCATACAGGCAAAATAAGCTACGTAATATGTGGGCTCCACTTTAAAATAAAAATGCGGGTCCTTTGTACAAAAACTATTTAGAATTTCTGGCAGCAGTGGTACTTTAAACCAAGCATGAAACTTTTTTGAGCAGGAGCCCTGTGTGACTGTACAAGTCATGCATACATTCATGAAGCCAGCCCTGTACACAGGACAAACATTTGTTGATAATCCTGTATATTTTCATGAATCATACTATAGTAATTATTATTCATCCAGACCTCATTCTCCCTCTGGATCCACAGGCTGAGAGACTATACCAGTGGATCACTCTCTGGGTGTTATGGACTACCACTAACAGACTGTAGTTTGTCAGTTTGAGCAGAAAACAAATAGTTAAAATGTAATAAGGAATCTCAAGTGTATTTGTTTGAATGGACTATACCTGGCCCATTTATGCATATGTATAAATGGACAAGGTAAAGTCCATTTAAGTATATGCATCAATGTAAATATATATAATTTGAAAAAAGTCATATTTTTTCTATCAAATTATGTTAGCAACTTTTTACGAAGAAAAAACAAGCAGTATTTGTGCACAGTTTGAATAATTTTGAATGGTCCTTTATTTTATTTATTTATTTATTTACTTTTGTAGGGATTGGGATCTCATTATGTTGCCCACGCTAGTCTCAAACTCCTAAGCTCAAGCCATCCTCCCACCTCGGCCTCTCCAAGTGAGTACTTTAATTTACAGTCTCCCAGCTTTTATTTGTCTCATTTAAAAAATATATTTATTTCTATGACATGTATTACTTTTTAAAAAATCAAAATCTAGACCAGGCATTAATACCACATTTGCTGAAAGACTTCCCACATCATTGAAATCACTGGTGCTCTTTCTTTCCTCCAATCTGCGTAATCACTTGTTGCCTGTAACACACAGCATATTCTGTGTTCTATCACAATTACTGTCTTTTCTAGAATGTACACTCCTAGAAGCCACGAAACATGCCTGAAGTGTTTTCTTAAGAGTCACAACACCTAATGATCTGTGTTGAAGATGGTAGCAGCTCTGGATAGGTTTATTCAGTGGACAATCCAATAAACGTTTGTTTTAAAATGTAGTGTACTGTTTTTGTAAGGAAGATCAAGAAGATCAAACATAATTGTCAGTATGCAGATAGACTCCTGAGTATATTGTTGTGGTTGGGACATGATGAAAAATGATCACTTTTGTTCAAAAAGATCAAATTTAGTTTGGCTTTTGAGAAATGCCAAACTGCAAAAATTAAAGTATTGCATTTCTCCCAATCTTTTTATATATCCTTAAGCTTTACTTTAAAATTATTTCTGCAGCAGAAGAAAAACTAAGACATTTTCTGTAATTATAGTAATTTATATGGAGCATTTTGGTAAACAAGATCAACTTAAAATTAAACATTACTAATGTTGACTTACATTTATATTTGCATGTCCCCTAATTTAGTAATTTTAATATTTTATATTATTTTGCTATTCTTATCTTAAAATACAAATATTTGACCTTCAATTTGAAAAAAATAAGAATAAAGCAAGCATCCGATGCATAGTCTTTCTAAACCCATGTTTTGAAATGGATATAAAATCTTAGTTCTATGATTCTATAATTATGAATTTATTCATTTCTTCTTTCCTTCCCTGCTCTTTCTTTTCTATTTCCTTTCTTTCTTCTTTCTCTTCTTATATAATAATTTAATCCAAATACCATTAATTAAGTCTGAACAAGGTAGACATCTGTGAGGGGAAGGGCAGTGGAAGAGGATGATGTTTACATAAGGAGTTATTGTTGGCAGCCTGGCATGGAATGTCAGAGCCTGAAAGAGCTTCAGAGCATAACCAAACGGGGGTGGTGAGGGTGGGAGGAGAATGCAGTGGCAATGATGGCAATGCAAGTCTGATTGCACATAGTGAAGCTTGATTATATATGCATATTGTAAAAAGAGAAAGCTAGATGTGCCGCTGTTGAAGAAAAGAAGTTACAGATAAGAAAGAGGATATAAGTACAATATACTGTGCTCTTATTGGACTGAAATTAGTATACTATTGTAAACTCATGGTTTTTAATGCACAGAGATGTAGAAATATAAATGTCGATGTGTGGTGTGTATGAAAGCATACGATCATATATTTTTCTAGCACTAAGAGAGTCTGAAAGCTACTAAATTACTATAGCAATGAACACAATCTATCTATATCTTAGTTTCTAAATATCTTTCTCCATTAAAAGGAACCAAGACTCCTTGGATAAGTGGCTGATTCCAGAGATATGGCAGATAAAGTATAACATAAGTCACAAAATTTGTGTTAGGCCTAAAGAAAATGCTCATATAAGGGGCATGTCAAAAGGACACAAATGCCACCTTGGAAGTGCTTTTAGTGGCCAAAATCTGAGACAATTTGAGGATTTGCCAAAATCTGAGACAGTTTGAAGATTTGCATAATTCTTGATAGTAACAGGATGTATATAACCTATTAAGTAAAACAAGAGTACATGCTAATATAGATGTTAGATTATTATAGAAAGAGAGGAAGGTAGGGGGGAAAAGAGAAGAGAAAGCTTTGAAAGCTTTTCCTTATGGAAGAATGACAACTAATAGATATCAAAGAAATAATGGAGCTACTGAGACAGTGAATAAAATTGAATGACACGTGTGGATTAAATTACAGTAATCTTAAATTACTGATAATCATGCTAATTTTCTGATACTTTTTTTTTAACAGAGAATTTCCTTATTCTTAAACTATGTATAAAATGATTGTAGTGATGATCATCATGTCAGCAATTTATACTCAAATAATTCAAGATTTTTAAAAATGTCCATTGTGCTATTCCTGAAATTTAGCTGTAATTAAATTGTATGCCAAAATTAAAAGTTAAAAAATCAGTTTAAAATACCAAAGGTGAAAGGCTTTTTGCCTCAAAATCCATCTGGATTCCAAGGTAGTCATCTTTGAAAAATTATAATTTTCAGTACAAAGAATGATATTCTCACTGATAGAAGTGTTAATGTGTCAGATTCATGAAATATCATACATGTTTGATTTAGAAGCATTAGAGCCTAGAATCCACTCTGTACCTATGATCATTCAAATAATGTTAATTATTTGGACTGTTGTTAAATAAACACTTTGTGATTTTAATCATCACAAAAGTCAAGTGCATCACAAACATCTGATAACCAAGCAATCTGTCTGGTTTGGTCATGGAGTTGATAACTAACTAAAATTTATTTGATTGTACAGTCATCTTTATTCTTTAATTAGCTCAGTCATATAGGAATTTTCTGTGCTGTCAGACAAACTAAATATGTGAATCAACCACCAAATCTTCCACTTTCTCATTATATCTTAGAGTCTTTCTACATTGAATTCATTACTTATTTATTGAATAGCTACTATATTCTTGATCGTTTTCTAAGAACTGAGAATGTTAAACAAGGAATCTGCTTTCAAAGAGGTTACGGTTCTGCTGGGGAGACAAGTTTTACACAGATGCCAAAAAAACTTTTGTCTACAGTCTTGTTCAGGAATTATGGATATATGAGAAGTTCCAGTATGATTTTATGACTTAGGATGTTTTGGCACTTTTATAGAACTGCTGCAAAGGGACAAAAGGAATCAATTTCTGAGACGATCTTGGGAGTTGCCTAAGGAATATGAGAATGGATTTCATCTGTTTTGGGGGAATTTTTATTTTCCCTAATTATTTAGTGCTTTCTGGGAAGAAGGAAAGGAAGAAATAGTGCATGATATGGGTTTGTCTAAATTTCACAGTATAGCCATATACTCCTGTCTGTGCTATAGGGAGACAAAGGCTACAAGAAGATGCCCGGTGTGCTAATTTCATGTTGCTCTGTGGTCATGGGGACACAATCAAGATGCATAGGAAAGTAGCACAACATGAAAGAGAGGGGCCATCTCTCTGTATTTTTTTGTTGTTAAAAACAGCTAGGCTTTGATACATCCAAAATTCCTCACTCATAGTGCTGCTTTGGCACTTTAACATTTTGCTCTTTTTAACATTATCGGGAGGCAGAACCCTTGGCATGGTCAGTGATTTGTGATTTCATTGTCAATAGCAACGATGATGAGGTACCATGTTCAAGTGTTTTTGAGAGCAGGCCAGAATAAAGAACATCAGGAGACTAACCTGAGATCACTTATAGCCCAGGAGAATTAAAGCTGGAATGGGGCCAGGAAATCTTTCATTTTGCAATTGGGGGCACTGAAAATTTTAAATGATGAGTTATTAATCATAGTAGGATATTACCATAAATTACGTGTGTTTGTGTGTGTGTCTGTGTTTATATATCTACAATAGTTGGAAATAGTCTATAATTAAGACGTCCTTCCTATTATAAGCTCCATCGAGGATAAGCTACATGTGCACTTCTGCGTGCGCGCACGCGTGTGTGTGTGTGTGTGTGTGTGTGTGTGTGTGTGTGTTTTCCACAATACTATTTGTAAAGGCAGTCTCCAATTCTTGCTTAAGTTTGACTACATAGGGGTATCCATACTTTTCCTATTGCAATTCTTGATAAATAAATATTTCAATTACGGTCTTTTAGTCTCACATGTATTGACACAACCAAGTGTACTTTACAAATTGATGACATCCTTTGCTGAAAGTTCCCTAAAAAGACTTTACCTACTATGATTTTTTTTCCTTTTTTTCCTTTTATTTTTTGGGTACATTGTAGGTGTATATATTTATGGTATACATGGGATGTTTTGACACAGGCATGCATAGTGAACTAAGCACATCATGGAGAATGGAGTATATATCTTCTCAAGCATTTATCCTTTGAGTTATACTCTTTATTTTAAAATGTAAAATTTAAGTTATTATTGACTATAGTCACCCTGTTGTGCTATCAAATAGTATGTCTTATTTATTCTTTGTATTTTTTGACCCACTAAACTTTGGCAGCTCCTCCCCACCCCCCACTATCCTTTCCAGTCTGTTGTAACTATCCTTCTACTCTCTACGTCCATGATTCAGTTGCTTTGATTTTTACATCCCACAAATAAGGAAGAACATGTGATTTTTGTCTTTCTGTGCCTCGCTTACCTCACTTAACATAATACTCTCCAGTTCCATCCATGTTGTTGCAAATGACTAGATCTCCTTTTTATGGCTGTATAGTACTCCACTGTGTATATGCACTACATTTTCTATATCCACTCATCTGTTGACAGACATTTAGGTTGCTTCCAATCTTAGCTATTGTAAACAGTGCTCATAGAAAGGCAGCTATCTCTTCAGTATACTGATTTCCTTTGTTTTAGATATATAGCCAGCAGTCGGATTGCTGGATCATATGGTAGCTCTACTTTTAGTTTTTTGAGGAACCTCCAAACTGTTTTCCATAGTGGTTGTAGTAACTAACATCACCACCAATAGTGTACAAGGGTTCCCTTTTCTCCACATCCTCATCAACATTTGTTATTACCTGTCTTTTAGACATAAGTCATTTTAACCAGGGTGAGATGATGTCTTGTTGTAGTTTTCATTTTCATTTTTCTGATGGTCAGTAATGTAAAACACCTTTTTATATGTCTCTATGCCATTTGTATATCTTCTTTTGAGAAATGTCTATTCACATCTTTTGGCCAGTTTTTATCAGATTATTAGATTTTTTTTCTATAGAGTTGTTTGAGCTCCTTATATATTCTGGTTATTAATTCCTTGTCAGATGGGTACTTTGCAAATATTTTCTTGCATTCTGTAGGTTTTATCTTTACCTTGTTGATCGTATCCATTGCTTTACAGAAGCTTTTTAACTTGATGTGATCTCATTTGTTCATTTTTGCTTTGGTTGCCTGTGCTGTGGGATATTGCTCAATAAATTTTTGCCCAGACCAATGTCCTGGAGAGTTTTCCTAATGTTTTCTTGGAGTAGTTTCATGGCCTGAGGTCTTAGACTTAACTCTTTAATCCATTTTGATTTGATTTTTGTATATTGGGAGAGACAGGGGTCTAATTTCATTCTTTTGCATATGGATATCCCATTTTCTCAATACCATTTATTAAAGAGACTCTTTTCTCCCCAGTGTATGTTCTTGGTAACTTTATCAAAAATGAGTTCACATAATGTAGGTATGTGCATTTGTTTCCAGGTTCTCCATTCTGTTCCATTGGTCTATGGGCCTGTTTTTATGCCAATACCATGTTGTTTGTGTTACTATAGCACTGTAGCATAATTTGAAGTCAGATAATATAATTCCCCCAGTTTGGTTCTTTTTGTTTAAGATAGCTTTAGCTATTCTGGGTCTTTTGTGGTTATATATAAATTTTATAATTGTTTTCTCAATTTCTGTGATGAATGTCATTGATATCTTCATAGAAATTGCATTGAATCTGTAGATTGCCTAATAATATTGATTATTCCAATCCAGGAACATGGAATTTTGTTATATATTTTGTTATCCTCTTCAATTTCTTTAATCCTTTTTTTTTTTTTAGTTTTTTATTGTAGAGAACTTTTACTTCTTTGGTTAATTTTTAGGTATTTAATTTTATGTGTGACTATTGTAAATGGGGTTACTTTTTTATTTTTCACATTGTTCATTTTGGCATATAGAAATGCTGCTAATTTTTGTTTGTTGATTTTGTATTCTGTAACTTTACTGAATTTGTTCATCAGTTCTAATAGTTTTCTTGTGGAGTCTTTAGGTTTTCTTCAAATATAATATCATTTTATCTGTAAACAAGGATAATTTGACTTCTGCCTTTTTGATTTGGATGCCCTTTATTTCTTTGTCTTGTCTGATTGCTCTAGCTAGGACTTCCAGTACTACGTTGAATAACAGTGGTGACAATGGGCATCCTTCTTGTGTTCCAGGTCTCAGAGGAAATGCTGCCAGTTTTTCTCCATTCAATACGATACTAGCTGTGAGTCTGTCATATATCACTTTTACTGTGTTGAGGTATGGCCTACAGGACAGTATCTGATATATATTGATGTGTACATCCCACATCCACATACATGTGATGTGTCTTTGTACAGTTTTGGTATCAAACTAATACTGGCATCTTCAAATGAGTTTGAAGCCTTTTCTCCTCCTCCATTTCTCAGAATAGATTTTGTAGAACTGGTATGAGTTCTTCTTTAACTGTTTGATACTGTTCAGCAGTGAAGACATTAGGTTCTAATTTTTTTTTTTTGGAAGACTTTTTGTTATTGCTTCATTCTCATTACTTGTTATTGGTCTGTTCAGGTTTTAGATTTCTTCCTTGTTTAATCTTGGTAGGTCGTATGCTCTAGGAATGTGTGCATTTCTTCGAGATTTTCCAATTTATTGGCATATAGTTGCTCATAGTAGCTTCTAAAGTTCCTGTCAATTTCTACAGTATCAGTTGTAACGTCTTCTTAGGTTGTATTTATTTGGATCTTTTCTCTCTTTTTTCTTAGCCTGGCTAAAGGTTTGTTGGTTTTGTTTAAAAAAACTTTTTGTTTCACTGATCTTTTGCATTTTTAAATTTTAATTTCATTTATTTCTACTCTGATCTTTACATTGGTTTTCTTTCACTAATTTTGGGTTTAGTTTGCTCTTGCTTTTCTAGTTCTTTGAGACATATCATTAGATTGTTAGTTGAAGTTTTTTCTCTTTTTGATGTAGACACTCATAACTATAAACTTTCCTCTTATTACTGCTTTTGGTGTATCCCATAGGTTTTGGTATGCTATGTTTACATTATCTTTTGTTTCAAGAAACGTTTCCATTTCCTTCTTAATCTCTTCCTTGACCAGTGGTCCTTAAGGAGCATATTGGTTAATTTCCATGTTTTTGTGTAGTTTCCGAAACTCCTCTTGTTATTCATTTCTAGTTTTATTCTATTTTGGTCAGAGAAGATGCTTGATATTACATCAATTTTTGTGAATGTTTTAAGACTTGGTTGTGACCTAACATATAGTTTATTCTTGAAAATGATCTATGTGCTGAGGAGAAGAGTAGGTATTGTGCAGCTTTTGAATAAAATGTTCTGTAAATAACTATTAGATGCATTTGTTCTAGAGTACAAATTAAATCTGATGTTTGTTTGTTAATTTTCTGTATGGAATATTGTCCAATGTTGATAGTGGGATATTGAGGTCTCCAGCCATTATTTTATTTGGGGATCTCTCTCTCTTTATTTCAAGTAATATTTTCCTTATATATCTGTGTCCTCCAGTGTTGAGCACATATATATTAAAAATTGTTATAACCTTTTGCTGAACTGACCCTTTATCATTAGATAGTGACCTTCTTTGTCTCCACTTACAGTTTTTATCTTGAAATCTGCCATTTTGTTATTTGTTTTCTGATTGTTTGAAGTCATATCTTCATATACATGTTCCTTCCTGTCTTCCTCTAGTGAAGCTGATTTTCTCTGGTGATATGATTTACTTTCTTGCTTTGTAACTTCAACACCTTAACTTCATCCCCCTGCTTCTTAATTCTTCATTGTTTCTACTTATATCTTACTGTACTGACTACATCTTAAAAAGTTGTCATTATTTTTAATTCGTACACCGTGTAGTCTTTCAGGTTAGGATAAGAGTAGTTTATGTACCACAGTTAGAGTGCTACAATATTCTGTGATTTTCTGTGTATTTACAATTAACAGTAAGTTTTGTACCTTCAGTTATTTATTGCTCATTAATGTCTTTGGTCTCTAACTGAAATACTCCCTTTAACATTTTTTGTAGGATGGGTCTGGTATTGATGATGTTCTTCAGATTTTGTTTGTTTTTATTTCTCTTTCATTCTTGAAGAATATTTTTGCTGAATATACTATACTGTTCTAGAGAAAAATACTTTTTTCCTGCAGGACTTTAAATATGTTATGCCACTCTCTCCTAACCTGTAAGGTTTCCACTGAAAAATCTGCTGCCAAACATATTGGACCTCTATTGTGTGTTATTTGTTTCTTATCTCTTTCTGCTTTTAGGATCCTTTCTTTATTCTTGACTTTTGGAAGTTTGGTTATTAGATGTCTTGAGATAGTCTTTGGGCTTAATCTGCTTGGTGTTCTATAACCTTCTTGCACTTGGATGTTGATATATTTCTCCAGGTTTGCAAAGTTCTCTGTTATCCCTTTGAATAAACTTTCTATTCCTATCCCTTTACCTCCTCTTTAAGGTCCATAACTCAGATTTGCCCCTTTGAGGTTACTTTCCAGATCCTGTATTCATGCTTCATTGTTTTTTATTCCTTTTTCTTTTGTCTCTTCTGACTGTGTATTTTCAAACAGGCTGTCTTCAAGTTCACTAACTCTTCTGCTTGATCAATTCTTCTATTAAAGGACTCTGATGCATTCTTCAGTATGCCAATTGCATTTTTCAGCAGCAGAATATCTGCTTGATTCTTTTTAATTATTTCAGTCTCTTAGTTAAATTTATCTGATAGAATTCTGCATTCTTTCTCTGTGTTATCTTGAATTTCTTGGTTTCCCCATCATAGCCATGTGGAATTCTTTATCTCAAAGGACACATATCTCTGTTTCTCCAGGATTGGTCCCTGGTGGCTTATTTAATATATTTGGTGATGTCATGTTTTAGTGGAAGACATTGATGCTAGTAGGTGTGTGTCTGGGCATTGATGAATTAAGTATTTATTATAGTCTTCAGTGCATGGGTTTATTTATAGTCATCCTTCTTGGAAAGGCTTTCCAGATATTTGAAAGGACCTGGATACTGTGATCTAAGCTTCATCTGCTTTAGGGAGCATCCAAGCACAGGGATGCTATGCTTCTGACAGATTTGTAGAGTTACTTCCTAGGTAGTCTTGGAGGAGGTCAAGGAGAATTCTCTGGGTTACCAGACATAAAGCCAACACAGCTCTGGGTGTTGCCCAATGCCTGGTATCACTACTCCTTGGCTACTGCCTATGTTTGCTCAAGGTCCTGGGACTCTACAATTAGCAGATGGCAAAGCAGTGAGGCTTATGTTCTTTTCTTCATGGTGGCAAGGTCCCCCAGGCCCTGGATGGGTCCAAAATGACATCTGAGAGTCAGGATCTAGAGTCAAAAATCTTAGAAATCTACTTGGTGTTCTATTGTATTGTTGCTGAGCTGGCACTTAAACCACAAGGCGTAGTCCTTCCCACTCTTCCTTCCCCTTTCCAAAGGCAGAAGAGGCCTTCCCCATAGTAACCTCCCAGGCCAGGAGGAGTGCTGCCAGACTACTGCTGATGTTCCCTTAAGGTCAAAGGGCTCTTAAATCAGCTTGTCATGAATGCTGCCTGTCCTGGGACTCACCACTCAGGGCAGTGGGCTTCCTTCCCTCTGGCCAGGGCAGGTCTGATACTGCTGTCTAAGGATCAAGCCATGGAATCAGGGACAAAAGCCTACTTGATGCTCTAATTCCCTGTGACCATGCTGGTACTTAATATGCAAGATGAAGTCCCCTTTGCTTTTCCCATTGTTTTCTCAAGCAGAAGAAGTTTTGCCTTGTAGCCACAATCGCCGATAGTGTGCTGAGTCTCACCTGAAGCCAGCAAGTCTCAGAGGTTTACCAAATGACCCCAGCGTAGTACCTGGGTATTGCTCCTGGTTATTCAGAGCCCGAGGGCTTTTAAGTTATCAGATGATGAATGCTGCCAGGACTGGATCCTTTCCTTCAAAGCAGCAGGTTCTCTTCTGGCCCAGGGTATTTCTAGAAATGTCCCTGAGCTAGGGCCTAGAACGGGGCCTCATGACTATGACTGGTACCCTATCCTGCTGTGGCTGAGCTGGTAGCCTAGATGCAAGACAAAGTGTTCTCCATTTTTCCTCTCTTGTCAAGTGGAAAAATGGGGTGTCTTTTGGAGCCATGAGCTGTGTAGCCTAGGACTAGGGGAGGGAGATGCCAGCTGGTGTCTCAGTTTGTTGATCTCCTGTTCCCCTGCTGGTCCCACCCATTGTCTCTGGGCCTAATTCAGCACTAGGAGTCACCTAAGAGTTTCAGTCCTTATGGCCTAGACTGCCCTTCAATTTTACTTGGAGACAGAGTACTGTAGTCCTCAGTGGTAGGTTTGCAGGCATCTCAGTTCTGATGCTGAGATCTGCAATTCTCTTCTGACTAGGGCTGGTTAAAATGATCCCTATGTGGACCAGTGAGTTTGATCAGGTTTTCCTTTCTGCTCTAACAGGACAGCACTGAGTTTGATGTCTCACAATTGCTGTGTTCTTCCTCCTCCAGGGCCCAGATTTGCTCTCTGCACCAGGTGGCTTCTGCTGGGGGTGGGAGATGGGTGGTGTTGGTGATTCAGGACTATTTTTTCTTTCTAGTGCCTCTTTCAGATACATGAAATTAAAACCAGGTACTTTGAGTGCTCCTCTGAATTTTGGTTCTTAGGAGGGTGTGTATTTCTTTCTAGATGGTTGTTTACTTGGTGTCCTTGCCAGGGATAACAATGGGTGGAGCCTTCTATTTTGCTATCTTGCTCCACCTCCTTCCAAAAATTTAAAAATCGAACCACCTTCTTCATATTTCAGAAGAATATTTTGAAGAATCCTATTAGCAGATATAGAAAATAATGCATTATAACTAAATATTAAATTCCTTTATACAAAATACTATATTTTAATGTGCTATTTAATAGGAGCAAAATTTTCCCCGATTTATCAACAAAATGCATTCGTCTAGTGATTACAGTAAACACAACATAATGATTCGATGAAGTACATTTTCACACGTTGAATCACACCATGATTCAATGAAGTATTTTCAGTCGCAGTGTGTCTGTAATTTTTATAGTCTGCATTTAAAAATTTTTCTGCTACAAACATATGCCAAATTAATGGCTTTATAGCCTTTTACTTGAATCCTGATCAAAGAAAACAATCTGATCTTGTTTTGTTAGCTTGAGCTGTCATTAGTGTTTCACATATTTAAAAAAATAAAAATTGGGGGGAAGCCATCATGAAAATAACAACTGAGGTTCAAAGCACTCATCTACTTTACTGCAATGAACATATTCTTCTGAGCAATAAAGATTTAGTACCTGGGCATTTATTATAAAAAAATTATAAAATAAAAGGTACTGAGGACTCTGCTATAATTTTAGAAATACTGTCTATTGTATTTTATTTTATCGCACTAAATTTAGATGACACTAAAGAGTCTAATTGTTTATAATTGATTTATTATCTCTTACTGTGAGAGAAGCATTTTTTTCAAGATTCTGCTACAAGTCCCATAAAACTTGAACTTCCTTGAAACATCATAGTTGTTTGTCAGCTCAAGTGGTATGAAGAAATTATATTATCCAGTAAAAAATACTTTAAAATATTTCAATTTACCTCTATGAATAAAGCACACCGTTTTTTTGTATAAGATGTATCACCAAGCCGTATCTGCCTCACTAGCTTCATCTCTTCACCTATGCAGCACACTTCAGAACTGAAAAACAACTCTCTGATTATCCTCTCATACTGTTCTTCATCCAAATTTCTTACTCTCTCTCTCTTTTTTTTTAACCAACTTTTGTTTATCTTTCAAGTCTCACCCACCTAAAGGATCTTCTTGTCATGGACGCTTCCCTGACCCCAACCCAATCCTTCCACCTACCAGAAAGACCTATCTCTATATCTGTTCCCTGCATTGCATCACACTATTACCCTCCCCAACCACCTCTGCCCCGTAAAATGTATCTCTGTCACTGAATTTATAGCACTGTATTGAATTTATCTTGTCCTTCTCTATCTCCCTTTAGTCTATAAAGGGATTATAGTGTCAGGGATTATAGACTATGCAGTTTTGTATCCCTCACACCATGAGACACGGAGATTCAGTCATTTGGTAGAGTTTCCCTAAAAGTTTGTTTAATTTAAGTTACCTCAGGAAGGCTGTTTGCTATAATCAATAATGGAGAAATTGTTTTGTAAACTATATCAAAGACTGGTAAACTAAGTGTTAATAGGATTATGTTTTCAGCTTGATAAATCGTATTTCATACTTTTTAATGTAAAATTTGCTAAGTCGAGTTTTAATCTTGCCCACTGCTTATTGAAGGACAACTCCCATTCTACTCCAGTCTACATGGTTCAAGTAGAGTTGACCCAATCTCTTGACTTACTGGTTGAGTGCAAGATCTAGGTCTCCCTAATTGGGGTACTCCATCCCCTTCCCCACCCTGGTCTCAATTACTCATTGATTCAGGAATGGGCAGTGGGTCAAGATTACTCAATCAAACTTTTCCTAAGATTTCAGTTTAAGTATGAGAAAAAAAAAAAAGGCTTTCTTACACCAGTACTACAAGCTGTAAATTATTTGAGGCTAAAGGATTATATAAGCCCAGAATTTTCAGGGAGTATTTCTATTGAGACATGGATGACTGACAATGTGACTGACAATGTAACTGACACAGAGTATGTTACAAACAAGATAGAGACTAAGTATTTCATATCAAACAACACATACACCCCATGATCTATACAGACTAGAGCAGGTGGAAATCTGTCTTATAGGTACTCTAAAGTAGATAAATTTCAGATGGCATTCAGTGGAGAGGTTTCTAGCCAAACAACTTAGCCAGTAATCATCTCTTTTTAGGAATTTTAATTAAAAAATAAAAACAGATAAACACAAATCACTATAACAGCTAGGGCTGCAAGCATGCACACAAAGGGTCCAGGAAGCAAAAGGAGTTACAGCAAGGCAGGAAAAAAGCTTAAACAGAAGTTGAGCCGTAAATAGAAGGTACTCAAAGGAAAGCATGAAGAGAGTCCATTTGCAAAAGAGAAGTGAGAGCCAATCACTAACAATGATAAAGTATATTATGCCCACACTCTCTTCTAATTATTTTAAGTAGATTATCTCATTTGATATTCTATCATTTGCAAATATTCTTCTAAATTTCCTGCATTCATTTATTTATTTATATGCTTAATAATTTAATACATTATTATTGAGCTCATTCTGAGACCATAGAGATAATAAAGGTCTTTGATTTCTTTGAGCTTATGCCAAGTCATTCTATATTCCTAAAGTCTAACACACTACCAGGTAGAGTAAACCATTAACTAGTGTAGGGATATTGACTAAAGTAACAAGGGAAGACATAAATGTTCATTAAACATTTAACCATGTGCCAGAGCTTCAGGGAGTGTGCTCATCTCTTTGACATAGTTTTTCTCTGTTAAGTTACACAGCTTCACTATGAGATAGGAATGAATTAAGACATATATGCAGGTTTTCTAATGTATCTTTTAATTCTGAGTGGAGAATACCTAAAATGGCTTTCTCTCTCTGTGTGTGTGTGTGTGTGTACGTGTGTTTGTGTGTATGTGTGTGTGTGTGTGTGTGTGTGCATTTAAAACTGGCTCGTGATAGAGTGAAAATGAAACGGCAATTGAAGAGAGTATTTCCATCATTGTAAATTTATGGTAGACTGATACATACATATATATTTTTTCCTAGACTGAGATGCTTGAGGAAAGCTTTGGCATTGCCTTTAGCATATAAATGAACTTAGTGAGTTAGAAAAACCGACTCATTATTAGGTGTGAAAATCATTTTATGTTGCTTATATTGTTTGAAATTAATTTTTTCTATCATCCAATACTTCTAATTTTCTGAAAATAGCCTTAGAATTTTAACCAATTTATAAATAACATATTACTCTTTTCATTTTCAGTAGTTTAGATGTCCATTTACACTCTAAGTTTGATATACCATCAATTTACTGTGATCGACTTAGGTCCAATTAAAAAGTTATCTTCTTCAGGTTCAGTAATTTATTTACTAACAGTTATAAATATTTATATGCACAGGTATTATTTATGTCAATACTCTTAGGCAGTAAACTAAATCTCCTGATACAATCAGTTAAATGATTACTTAACTAAAGATGATTATTTAGTTTTTATTTAACTAGTTTTTACTTGGCATTGATTATAGTATAAATTACACAAAGCATCATAATTTTGTGAGGAGATTAAAGATAGCAAGATATATTCAAATCTTCATTAGACAGAAATATACTATTATAACAGTTTCTCATCTTGTTTAAATAATATCTTTTTCTATGGATGTATTACATATTTATCTGATTTAGGGAAATTGACATTTTTAAAAATAGAAGAAGGCTTTCCTATTTTAATGGCAAGAAAAATAGAAGGCTTTGCAGTTTTTACAAAGGAAAGTTTTAAGAAAATTTAAAATAGAGAAATATATTGTGGTAGAAGTGATTTCATCAATAAATGCAATTACTCCACTAAATTAACATGTTTTATAAACTTCCATATATGGTAGAATAAATGGCATTCAGGCAGGCACGGTGGCTCAGGCCTGTAATCCCAGCACTGTGGGAGGCAAAGGCGGGCTGATCACCTGAGGTTGGGAATTCGAGACCACCCTGACCAACATGGAGAAACCCTGTCTCTACTAAAAATACAAAAAATTTAGCTGGGGTGATGGTGCATGCCTGTAATCCCAGTTATTACGGAGACTGAGGCAGAATAATCGCTTGAACCCAGGAGGAGGAGGTTGCCAAGAGCCAAGATTGCACCATTGGACTCCAGCCTGGGCAACAAGAGCAAAACTCCATCGAAAAGAGAGAAAGAGAGAATGAGAGAGAGAGAGAGAGAGAGAGGGAGGGAGGGAGGGAGAGAGGGAAGAAGGAAGAAAGGAAGGAAGGAAGGGAAGGAAGGAAGGAAGGAAAAAAAGCAAGGAAAGAAAAAGAAGAAAAAAAAAGAAATAATGTCATTCCAAGCCAAAGTTATATTGAAATATTACATTTAATTGTGAGTTTAGCTTTTCAGGGAATAAAGCCTGGATTTTGTAAATGAAAGTGTGGATTTGTGGATCTCTCTCTCTTGTCTTCTGTTGATACATAGTTCTATTACATTCCACGATTATAACACACTAGTAAAAATCAGCAACTAAATTTACCTAAACTGTGCATCTATGCTGCACAAGTTGTGTTTCTTGCCATTCACTAGACATGTATCATGACAGGCAAACACAAAAGATTGTGGGGTATCTGTTTTGAAGGTACTATTTTCCTAAAACATAAAATGTACATTTCCTCTGAAGGAACAATCTGTATCTTTTTTTTTTTTTCTGGAATCCATTTCTTTCTATGTTGAAGCAGGTCATAAAATGTAGTACTTTAGTGCCTTATGGGAACTTATTTTGTCAGGATTACTCATTTATCAGTACTTCTTTAGGGCAAGAATGATTTAATAAATTGCTAGTTTTGAATACTACTTTATATCTAAACATCTGCAAGCTAATGAGTCCAGGTAGCTCTCAAGACCCATAACATCTATTCAATTCTATTCATTTGCATGCTATTTGTTGATTTGCCCATTTAAATTTGTCATTAATTTCCAGTATCAGCTTTCATAAATTAGTACTCCCTCCAAGATTTTAGATTCTTTCTACCTTTGTTTAACCTCTCTACATAGATCTACTTTTTGAAAAGCAAGTGTCATATGAGCATTGGATATCTATCAACATGTGAACAGTAGAGGTGAATGACTTTGAGATAAACTATTTTTTCTGTCCTTTCCCCCACAGCAGATTCTCACCTACAGTTGTCAACTCTGGGAAAGACCAGACATATTGAAAGGCACAAATAACCCATAATTTCCCCTGACTGTTGTGATCAAAACCTATGAGCAAACACAACTCCAAAATAATGTAATGCTAGCCATATATGTAATTTAAACATTCTCATCACTAAAAATAAGTTGGTGAGGTGATGGATATGTTAATTAGCTCTGTTGAATATTTCTACAATGTATACATAGACCAAAACATCACATTGTATCCCATAAATATGGAATTATAATTTGTCAATTAAATACATTAAAAATAAATATACTGTAGTCATATTTAAGCAAGTAAAAATCAAGTGAAATTAATTTTAATAATATATTTATATAATTCAAATATATACAATATTATCATCAGCATTTCAACATGAAATCATATTTTTAAAATCTATGAAATATTTTACATTCTTATTTAAAATCCTTAGTCTCTGAAATCTGGTGTATACTTTACACCTACAGAACGTCTTAATTCATATTAGCCACATTTGAAAGACATGAGCTAGTGATTACAAACAGTTCAGGCCTAAACCTTTAGATTTGCTGGATATAACTTTGGGAGAAGGAGGATAAGAAAGCTGAATTTCCTCCAAGAATAAAAGAACACCTTCCCAAGCAGAGTTACCAAGGAGGCAGCAAACCCGAGATAGGGAATCATTGTAGATGGGATTATAAATAGATTTGTATGAAGAAATGTAGAAATTGAAAAAAGGGCCCCGTGTTCTCTGTACATAGCCCAACAAAAGCCAACAGAACTTCCAAAGCTGAAAGAGTCTGTTAGGCAAGGAACGGAGTTTCTCAGCTTTTCTACGTCAATCAAAGACCAACTACATACACTATCCTCCCAAAACCTCATCTTAGGCCGTATCTTCTCTTCCTGAACCTTAGCACAAGTTTTGTAACTGGGAAAATGGCAAGATTGATATGGCAAACACTTACAATGACTGAATTTATTTTTCCAATATTCAGCAGAATGAGCCTTGATTAGAAATCATATTTAAATACATCGCTTATAAAGTATATTTATAGTCTTCTATTAATATTCACCATATATGTGAATTACTTGTTTGTTTAGCAAGTCAAATAACACTGAAAGTTATGGAATGGTTAAAATTCCTGGGAATCTTACAAAAGACAAATTTATATTTTTGTCATTTTACCTCAACCTGAAATTTGGAAAACTTTCCATCAGGCTATTTCTGGAAGCTCCTGGGGATAACTCATTAATATTACTAACTACTACTTTCTTCCTCATTCTTTCTGTCCTCCTCTATGTTTCTTCTAAAAAGTTTCTGCATGCATCTGGTTGGCAGTATAACATGATAGCAAGCATAGGCTCTGGAATCAAATTGCACTAGTACAACACACACCTTTACTGCTTTGAAACTATATGGCCTTTCAGATCAAGTGTTTAACCTAAGTTCTTAGTTTTCTCATCTGCAATGTTCAGATAAAAAGAGTTCTACGTAAACAGGTTGTGGTGAAGATTAAGTAGGATGATGAATTGAAATTGTTTAAAACATTGATTGACAATTAATATGTGTTTTAAAAATTATAGATATTCTTATTAGACCTGCTTATCAAAGATGCTAATGCCAATATTGTGATATAGATAACTCTGAAGGAATTGAGATCCCTCTGTGAAGCTCCAGAATTATTATTCCCTGTTGCTTATCCAATCTTTCTTCAGCAAAAAATAGCCAGCAGTTATCATCTTATTGGACCAAGCTAAGATGTCATTCATTCTAACACACTACCAACTGAACAATGACACAATAATTTTTTATTACATAGAAAATTTTACATAATCATTCAAAGAGGCTTTTGAATTTGAGATGTAGATTTTCATCATGTATTTTACTTATGCCCACATAAAATGAATGTGAACAGCAAAATCAATGTGTTAAGGTACTTCTAAGACTTTTTCACATTTGAAGTCCTACTGTTTTTGTTTTGTTTTTTAAATTGAGGTGAAATTCACATAACTTAAAATTAACAAAGTAAAATTTACATTTTATACTTTCACCATGTTATACAATCTTTGTCAAGTCCCAAAACACTGTCATCATCCCAAAGATAGCACCCAGACCCATTAAACAGACACCATCCATTCCCACTACCGTCATGTCCCTGCTTTCCACCTCTATGGATTTATCTACAATGTGTGACCTTTGGAGATTGGCTTTGAGACTGGCTTCTTTTACTTGGCAAAATGTTTTTAAGGGTCATTCACACTGTTGCATGTACTAATGCTTCATTTCTTTTTGTGGCTGAATAATATTCCATTGCAAAGTCCTAATCTTTTCAATTAGTTTTCAACAGTCATGGATGTCTCAATTTTCCCATAAGAACATCATCCTCTGTGTCTTCACGGCCATTGTTGATGCAATATTATATAACAAACCCTCCACTACAGTCCCAAGGATGCTCCTCCAAGCCAATGACATACATTCTGCAAGCTTTGTTACTCATTCTTCGGCAATTACAACAATTTCACAATTGCCACGTGATCTATTCTGTAAAGAATATCCTGATTTCAGAACTGTTAAAATGTTTTTTAAGTATATAGTACAAACAGTGAAATATGGTATTTTATATGTAGCCATATAGACAGATATACTCAAAAACACAAACACACATATAATGTATGTATGCTATATTATAGTATGAAACATATTTCTTACTGTGGATGCAAATTAAAGTGAAAGAGCCCTTTCTGACCCTAGTTTTTCTTCCCTTAAAATAAACACAAGTTTATGCTAGCTATTTCTTATTAAATTAAGGACCTACATGTCTAACTACACCTACAAAGTTATCAGTGTATAAATTTTAATGGTAATATCTGTTAAGATATCAAACTTTAATCTAATGCTATACATATTTTCCAATTTGCCTCATTTATTCAGTACTCTGTTTCTGCTTTCTTAAAATAGCTTCCAAATTAAACATAGATATCTCTACTAAGTAATTTGGAACACCAGGCAGAATAGAATTATCTTTCAGATTTTGGTAAAAACAAAAACGAAAGAAAAAGTGATTAATATACTGTGCATATAACAATTTAAGTAAACCAACTATATGAAACTTTGACCATTTCTTTCGGAAAGTCTATTTTCCAGTGAAATTCCTGTATATTTCATTCAAAATGATTAGAAATAAATCATGGTATATAAAATAGCAACCAAGAAGGAATATTGAGGTAATATGGTTCAGTAGCTTCAATTTACAATTGAAAACCTGAGTTCCAATGATAAGAAGTGCCTCACCAAAAACCAAAAAATTAATATGTAACTTTCATAACTAGAACATTGGGGACCTGACTTTTAGTTCTATCCATTAAGCTTCAAAAATTCTGATAATTTAAAATTCTTTTTTACTAATAGATTGCAATTTTGAAGATTATCATATAAACCTAATAAAAATACCAAAAATCTAAATAACTAAAATATTATTCATAATTTATATAATCTATCTTGTTTCTGTTACTCTTCATACAGTTTACTCTTTTAAAATAGAATTAGACAATTAAAATGGAATTTCAAAGCTTAATAATGATGGCTAATGTATCATATTAAGCAATCAGGTTGCTTAAACAAGAGCTTTAAGTCTCATGATAAAATACCTGACCTGAGAAATATATGGTTTCTCTGCTCACTTCCCCACAGAGCTCTGGTCTGAAGTGTTGAAATGGGTGTGATACTTTATTTATTTTATTAAAATGAAAACATTAAGCTTTGTGTGTCTCTCACTTGTTATTTTATATTATTTTATATTTTACTTTGAATATGATTCCTATCATAGTTTGTTTTTCTCTTTTTCTCAACCTGTATTCCTGTTTTCACACATTGGACTGAATTATTTCATTACAAGTCCTGAATGGAATCATACAAATTTAGCCATTTCCAAACATTTGCTACATGCAGCTGGACTCGTGTAGCCCAGACTAGTTTTTAAGAACCCACACACACATGCACACATACAAACAGGTCAGAGTGAAATGAATGGAGCTATTCATGGAAGTAGAGAAGGAGCTATGCAAACTTTGAAAGAACTGTTGTACCATGTATACATATTCTACCACATTTACCGTCTTTATTTGTGGAGTGCAAATCTTTCTGTCCGAAGGCTTACTGCATTTAGACTCTTACTCATTACTCACAATTTCATATTCATTTTTTTTTTCTGGGAAATGATAGTAGTTTGAATATTTAGCTTGCCCTTCATATGAAAATAAACATCATGGTTAGCACACTCCCAGACAAGGCTAAAAGCAGCAATTCAAAGAGTTGAAACTGACAGTTGAATTCATAATTCATTCATTTAAATATACGGTTTTGAGACTTTAAACTGGGCCAGGTATTTCTTTCTTGCAAAAATTTATTTGTTGACAATACTTTAGAATTTTTGTAGAATAGGGAAGGATGTCATATGCTATGCTATAACAATTCTACAAAATTCTGAACAAATTTTCTCCTAAATGAGAGGACAAATTTAGATGTGTATTATAAAATTACTTTAAGACCTGAAGTAACATTTTAAAAGGGGTTTCTTATTTAAACATATGTGTGTGATACTTGAATGGGTTTATAATTATTTTTTATTAAAAAAAAGGAAATGGAAATCTTAGTCTGGGGTCTTTTCCCTAAATTTAACTTTATTTTGTTTATCATTCTCTGTTTTTCTTTCTCCATTCCAACCAAGTGATTAATCAACCCTCAGTAAAACAAGTAAATAATTCAGGTATACTGAATTTTAAAATTTAGAGCTAAATGCCTCCGAGGGACTCACGACTTCCCCTAAAGAAACTTTTTGTACCTTTCTGAGAATCCTGTGCTAAAGACCATTTGCAATAGTTTCATTTACATAAATGCCAATTACTGTTTGTTTTGGACAGTTATATTTTTTAGCACATTTAATCTCAATAATATAATTAGTAAAACATGCTGAATTTTCAATTATTACTTTTCTCAGTATTTACAACTATTTTGAAATATAAGTAAATTTCTCTGAGAGGACAATATTCAACAGTACAAGGAAATAAAAGTGGTCAGCATGTTTTGAAACCACAAGTATTTTGTACGAGTAGAGGCCTTGGTACAGTTTCATAAACTATTTTATTTTTCACACAGCCAAGAGATGATTTATTCCTTTTTTATTCTAGAACACAAAAATATTATAATCAATTTTTAGGTTAGGTTTCTAAAGTAATGACAAATGGCCTATTCTAGGTTCCACCTCTTCTTCTGGGACTCCAACTACATATAACTTAGGGCACCTAATACTTGTCCCACACCATTGTCGCTTTACTTATTTTAAAGTCTATTTTCTTCTTCACTTTGGACAGTTTTTGTTTTAGTTTTCATTTTTGTACTGTCCAATGTGTTTTAAGCCTACTCACCGTTTTTTCCTGTTGTTTTCAGTTTGTTTTTGTTTTTTTTTTCATTTTAGGTATTGTTTTGCTTTCAGTTCCAGATTTTCATTTTCATTCTTTTGTAGATTCCATTTATTTACTTATAGTCCTCATCTTTTTCACTCATATCCCTTAAATCCTTAAGCAGTGTCATATAACTGTTTTCAAGTCCTTGTCTGTTAATTTCAACACCTCTATCATTTGTGACTTTCAGTATTCAGACACTCGAGGAGGCATTAGTAGACTGTTGTCTTTGGAGCTTTCTCCTCTCTTATCCCACAATTTCCAGTGGCTCAGCAGCTCTGAAATACAATCTCTTGCCTCAGTGAGACCTCCATCCTCTACTTGGGTCCACCTCCATGTGTCATGGTTTAAAACTTTTTTCTAGACAGAAACCATATATGCGTGGCCTGTGTCTTCTTTAAAAGATCAAAATACTAGGTTGTCTGTTTTCCAATGTCCGTAAATAGTTGCTTAACATATATTATTCAGTTTATGGTTTACGGGGGGCGTCTAGTCCTGTAACAATTATCGTGTCTGCTTGGAGCGGAAATCGAGCAATTTTAATGTTAATAGATACTGCCAGTTTACTTTCTTAAAGAATAAAGCAATTTGTAATCCTAGGAGAAATGTATAAAAGTACTCAGTTTTCTAAAAATTATCTAGCCATAGATTATTTGTCCTTTTAATTTTATGTTTTGTGTTGTTGCTTTATTATAATTTGCATTTACCAAAAAACTGAAAATCTTTCTGTTGGCTGCACATTTACTTTACTCTGTATTACCTATTCATATATGTACCTTGCTCATTTTCTATTTTTTAATCCATTTGTTTTTTTTTTTTGAAAGAAAGAAAAAGAGAGGAAAGAAAGTGAGAGTGAAAGAAAGAAAAAAAAAGAATGTACGAGAGAAAGAAAGAGGAAGAAAAAGGGGGAGAGAGAACAGGATTCTTGTTCTACTGCCCAGGCTAGAA
>CAUYLG010068856.1:0-45704 GCA_963573385.1 Cacajao melanocephalus | reverse complement strand
GGTGGGGGTGGTGGGGGTGGTGACGGTAGTGGGGGTGGTGGGGGAGGTGGGGGTGGTGGGGGTGGTGACGGTAGTGGGGGTGGTGGGGGTGGTGGGGTGACTCCAGCAGCCAGTGGCCGTGCCCAACCAGGGCTGCGTGTGGGCAGGTGGGCTGACGGACAGGTGCCCCACTGCGCCTATTCCAAAAGGCTCAGAGGGAACATCTGAATGAGAGCAATAAGCCCCGTAGTCCAGACCACAGCCTCGGAGCGGGTCCCCCAGGCTCTGCCTCCAGCTCTCACTCCCACCACTGGGACGCCTGGAACCCATGCTGCCATCCACGGAACTCAACCAGACCCCAGCCCTGCCCTGACTCTTCAGGATGCGGTGGGAGGGCTGCTCACGCCCAGCGTCCTGGCCAAGAGGAAGATGGGCAGTCGAGTCCCAGCGGGGTGGGCTATGTCCTCTCTGCACGCCCATGTCACTCCCCAAACCCTTTCCCCCAAGCCCAGGCGCCCCTCACCCTGTTGCAGGCTGAAGCTGGGACACTGGCCACAGGCTCTGCTGCTGTAAGCGGCAGAAAGCGGGAGTCCGACTACATCTCATGCCCTCAGCCCGACGACAGTCTGGACCTACCCTTGCTACCAGCGGCCGAAGGCTGATGTCCTGCCCCGTGTCCACACTCTCCTTGGCGGCGGGTCCACTGAGCAGGGTGGATGCAGCCTTGAGTTGGCCCCTACCCAGGCCTCTCGTGCCAAGAGCTGGTCCCTGCACAGTCCTCGACCCCTTTCCCACTGCCTTCCCACTCTGGGTGCCAGTTAGTGACCCCACCAACCCCCCGGGCTCCTCCTTAGTGCCAATCAATTGGGGTGCGTACACCTGGCCCCCGACTTTGCCTCCACCCAAGAAAGGACACTGAAATCACACATGGCCAGAGCTCCTGTCCACGTACCCCGAATCAACGCCCACTTAGGAACTGCAGCAACTGCCGGGAGCCTCACGCCTGTGTTAGGAGTTCAAGACCAGCCTGCACAACATGGTGGAACCCTTTGTCTACTAAAAATACAAAAATTAGCTCTGGATGGTGGTGGGCACCTGAAATCCCAGCTACTCGGGAGGCTGAGGTAGGCAAATCGCTTGAACCCAGGAGGTGGAGGTTTCAGTGAGCCGAGATTCTGCCACTGCACTCCAGCCTGGCGACAGAGTGAGACTGTCTCAGAAAACAGAAATTAGCCAGGCATGGTGGTGGGCACTTGTAATCCCAGCTACTCGGGAAGCTGAGGCAGGAGAATCTCTTGAACTTCAGAGGAGGAAGTTGCAGTGAGCCAAGATTGCGCCACTGCACTCCAGTCTGGGTGACAAGAGTGAGAGACTGGCTTAAAAAAAAAAAAAAAGAAGAAACTGCAGCAACTTTCAGCCAGTGTGGGCACTTTAACGTGTGGGTGATGGATTTCGGCCCCTCCCTTAGGGGCCAAGACACACGTCTGTGGTCTGGCCTTGGAGAAGTGACCTGCAGAGTGACGTCACCACGCAAGCACACACATCTGTATCTCAGCAAAAGCTTCCAGACTCCATACTTCGCTTTATGCAGAAGGATGTGCACTCGTATTTTCATTCTTGTTCTACTCCACTCTATTTGATTGAAAAAATAACGTTGATCAAACCCATTTAGTTGACTTTGCCAGTGGCCAGCAGAGTACTGCCCGAAGTTTGGGAACTGCTGACAGCCTGTGCCACGGGCTATCCTGACTTATTGGTTCAAACTCCAAGTGGCTGCCCATGCCGGGCCCTGTGCTAGGATCTCAGGCTTGGAAACCCTGCCCGGACCTCGAGCCAATGACGGCCCAGCGTGGCCTGACTAGTGCAAGTACCCAGGGCGGCCCAGATGGTCAGGTGGGTTCTCCCAGCTTCCCCCGAGTGGGGGAAGTTTTAGTCTGACTCTGAGTGCAGGGTGAACTGCAGCTGTGGCTTTATATTTCTGGCAAACAGCTGGACTTCAGTGATGGTGGACCTTGGTGATGCTGGATGCCTGGATGTGGCCAAACACAGAGGGCTTTAATTATAGAGTGAGGACCAGCAGGGTGGGAGGACGGGGGGAGGAAGTCAGGAAAGGATCCAGCCGTCCACTTCCCCTTCTTTCTGCCCCACCCACCAAATGTGAATCCCCACTCAGCAAAAACGGGTGGGGAGGCCGGGCGCGGTGGCTCACGCCTGTAATCCCAGCACTTTGGGAGGCCGAGGCAGGTGGATCACTTGAGGTCAGAAGTTCAAGACCAGCCTGGCTGATATGGTGAAACCCTGTCTCTACTAAAAATACAAAAATTAGCCAGGCGTGGCAGCAGGCGCCTGTAATCCCAGCTACTTGGGAGTCTGAGGCAGGAGAATTGCTTGAACCTGGGAGGTAGAGGTTGCCGTGAGCCTGCACCATTGCACTCCAGCCTGGGCAACAGAGACCCAGTTTTTTTTTTTTTTTTTTTTTTTTTTTTTTTTTTAAGGGAATGAGAGAACGAAAGGAAGAGAAACAAAGATTACTGATTCATTTTCAGGCCAAAATATGAATTGGTCCAGCTCTGGGGGTGTCTCTCTTGGATCCCGGCTGGAAAACGATTGAGTAGAAACACTCACCGTGGCCGTGGCCTCTTGGACGGATGCCACGAGTGGGACGACAGATAGTGCGTGTTTTCCCGGTGCAGACTCTCAGAAGCCCGCCGCCAGCGCATCTTGGAAATGCCACTCATAGGGGCTCTGCCAAGGGAGTGCTGGGCCCACATGGTCCCGCAGATGGTGCTGGGCGGGTTCAAAGGAAGGAGTGGTGGCTCTGGGTGCGGTGGACGGAAGACAGGAGCCACTGAAGACCGCCCTGTGTTTGTCAAACAGGGCCTGGGACCAAGGGAGGCAGAGATGCCTCTGGGCCGCTGTGGCCTCAGGCTCCGCAGGCTGCGTCCCATCCAGGCTGCCTCTGCAAACAGACCCTGACCAACCAGCTGCTGCTTTGCTGCCGTGCCCAGAACATGCAGCTGGCGTCCTGAGCACTGAGCTGGGCTCTGTGAGCATCCCAGCACCCGGCCAGTGCCTTAGAGGATGACCACAGCCCTCCCTGCCACAGCCCTGGACTGAGGGCTGGTGCTCCCATTAGGCAGATGAGAAGACTGAGGCTTGGAGGGGCGGGCCACCCAAGTGTCCAGGGCTGAGAGGGCCAGAGGAATAGGGGTGACAGCACCCGGGACAAAGGCTGGGAGCAGCCGGCAGGGTGCCCCATGGCTCCTCCACGCCCATAAGCCCACCTGGCACTCAGTCCCAGGGAGCTCTCCGTGGTGGCACCCAGGAGACCTGAGTTCTACCCAGACTCCAGCCAACAGGGCTTCTCCCCTGCAGGATAAGCGCTGGTGCACGGCACCTCAAGTGTGCTTGGGCTCACAGGGGTGACCTTGGCCCTCAAAGCTCATAGCCCCATGAGAGTTGGACGCATAAGCCAGCAGCCACAGGGCAGAGCAGCTCCCAAACCCCAGGCCTCAGTTTCCTCATCGGTAAAGCTGGGATTATAAAAGCCTCAACCCACAGAGTTTTGATAAGAATTAAATGTGCTGGTGCACAGCATTCAACAGAGCTTGCTAGGAACCCTGAGAAGGAGTCCCTGTGCTGGGACAGTTGGAGGTGGTTATCTGGGAGGGCTTCCTGGAGGGGAAGATGCCTGGCTGAACTGCACATTGAGCAGGGCCTTGCCAGGTGGTCAGAAAAGTGGAAACCCAAGGAATGGGGGGTGGGTGGGTCCAAACCCTGTGAGATTGGGAGAGGGGGTCTTTAATGCCTTAGAAGGCCTCCCGGGAAGAAGCAACGGGTTTTTCCTAGACCGTGATCAAACTGCTTCAGAAGCCCATTACCGACAGGACTGTGCTGGTTGCGGAGCTGCGGCCACCAGCCTCCCAAGCTTCCTGATCAGGTGATTCTGGGAGGGGCAGGGGAGTTCTGGCAGAGGAGGGTTCGTGTTTTTAAAGAACAAAGAACTCAGATGTGTGAGCAACAGCAGCCTTCAAAGGCAGCCCTGGGGCGGGTCTGCAGCCTTCCCAGGAGTCTGGCTTTGCCTTAACTCCTTTCTGCACACCTCTGGGCAGGGCCCCCAGGGAGGCCTCTGGGCTCGGGCAGAACAAGGCAGAGCTGAGTTCAAATCCTGCCTGCCTCACACCGGCACGTGGCCTCGGACAGGTCTCAGAACCTTTCCCAGCCTGTTTCTTCTGCGTAAGCCCCCGAGGGGCCCGTGGGGAAGACCCAGCCAAGTCAATGAGGAAACGGACAGTAGGTCTGAGCAGCATCACCACCCTCCCTTCAGAGCCAGCTGCTGAGCCCAGAAGGAGATCGGGCCCACTCCTTGTTTTTGACTGAAAATGGTACCCCCGGGCTTGGCGCCCTGCCGTCATTCCCAGGCTTGGCAGTCGGTGCATGCCGGCTCTTGGCACAGCAATGCCAAGCTGCCGTTTGTCGGGTGCTGAGCCACGTCAGGCGCGGGGCCGGGTCCCGCACATGCATCGGCGCGTTTACATTGAAAGTTCGAAAAATCCAAACTGCTCCCACGGAGGCGCGCTTTCCCTGTGCAGATGAACCAAGGAAACCTGAGGGTGTTGTCCGAGGTCACCTCGCCTTATGAATGTGTGTGCTCTCCGAGGACCATTCCCCAAGGCAGGGCGTGGCTGGGCAGCAGCATAGGGACACTGTGGCCCACCTATGTCACAGCAGATCCCCTGCCATCACTGCTTGTGGGACAAGGAGGGCTGGCCACGGCCGCAGCCCAAGCAGGAAGGGGCCAACAGCTCATCTATTAGACGCTGAGGTTCTGCTGCTCAGCCTCCCGGCACAGGGGCCCAGGCTGGCAGCGGGGCGGGGGGACCCCGGGAGCTTTCCATCCCTCCCCCTCCCCCAGCCTGCTGCTGGGTCCTTTGATGTTCTCCATGTGAGGGCTAGGTTTTCCTTTGGGCCTGGAGAGCTCAGGTGGGGGAAGTGGGGGCCCCTTTCCAGGGAAGCCAATTAGAAGAGGCAGATGTTAACCGGCTGACCTGGCACACAGGAAGCCCCTGGTGGAGGCCAGGGCCAAACAGAACAGGGTTTGGGACACTTGGCACTGTGGTGTCGGAGACGCTGGCTATGTCGGGATCGTAGCAGGTGGGTACGGGGTCCTATCATGGCCCCTCCAAGTCCCTGCTGAAGGAGACGCTGATCTGGACCCAGCGTTTGTGACCCCGGCCAGTGATTATGCAATGATGAGGGCTTGGCCATCAGGCCTAGGGAGTAGCGCTGCCCCCGAAGACTGTGCTGGGGACAAGACTGTGTATCAGGGCAGGGAGGTGGGCGGGAGCAGGGAGCCCAGGTGTTGAGGCTGAGCAGGGGCCCTCCTCTGCCCACCCACAGCAGGTTCTGGGCACAGCCACCCCGTTTCCCAGGCCCTGCAAGGTAGGCAAGAGGGCCACCCCACTGGACAGATGAGCAAGGGGGCACTCCAAGAAGGGATGTGGGCCAGGCCAAGGGGCTCACGCCTGTAACCCCAGCACTTTGGGAGGCCGAGGCAGGTGGGTCACCTGAGGTCAGGAGTTCAAGACCAGCCTGGCCAACATGGCGAAACCCCATCTCTACTAAAAATGCAAAAATTAGCCAAGCGTGATGGCGCATGCCTGTAATTCCAGTTACTCGGGAGGCTGAGGCAGGAGAATCACTTGAATCCAGGAAGTGGAGGTTGCAGTGAGCCGAGATCATGCCACTGCACTCCAGCCTAGGTGAAAGAGCGAGATTTGGTCTCAAAAAAAAGAAGGGATGTGACCCTCGCATCTTACATGGCCGGGGGTGGGGGTGGGGCTGGCAATGGCTGGCTTCATCCCACTTGGGACCTTCTGAATAGGGACATTTGGCCTTTCTTTTTATGACTCCGCTTCCCCTTAATTGTAAGATGCTACAACGCAGAGCCAGATCCTTGGTTCACAGGGAACCCCAGGGGCTCAGCATTGACTCCCTCCTCCCCCTCCCCTTCACTCCTCACAGGTGAGCAGCCTGCGAAGGGTTCTGACTTGGCCCGTATCTGCAGAGCAGCGCTATATGATACCCATTTAACAGATGAGAAAAGCGAGACTTGCAGAGGTGAAGCTCTACGGCCAAACAGTGCCAACAGACACTCATCCAGCAAGCGTTTAGAGATCACTGAGGGTATGCAGGTGCTGTGCCCACTCTCAGCTAATGTGGCCGCAAGAGGGTGTGGTCCCTGCCCCTGGGACTCCTGCCACGCAAGGGCTGGACCTGTGATGGGCATGATGACAGGGCCTGAGGATCACCTGCAAGACCCAGCCCCTGCCGCCTCCCCGCCTCGTCTTGGACCCAAACCTCCTTAAACCAGGTAGGCCAGTAGCCCCCAGCCACCATGGCCCCCGAACAAGACACACCATCTCGCTGCCTCTCACTCCTCCCACCCCCTAGACTGGAGTAGGGGCTTCTCCTCCCGGCCCCGAGGCTCCCCATCCCTGACATAAATCAGCTGTCCTGTCCTTCTGTCCCCTAGGCTGGGAGCTCACTGACCTATCTAGTCACTGCTGACCTCCCTGCGCCTGGCTTGCTTTGGACGCTCAGGGTTTGAACATAAGAATAAGCATGTACCACCAAAGGAGGACTGGAGGCTACTGAGTGACCGTGGGCACATCCCTGGCCTCCTCCGAGGCTGCCCTGCCTGCCTCCAGGGATTGAAGGGCGCTGGTGTGATACCAGGGGAGGGAGCAGGGGCGTATGAACTGTAAAGTGGCCCTGGGGCCAGGCTGCTGAGCTCCATCCTCACCCGCACAGGCTCTGGCAGGAGTGTCCAGCCCCAGGGTCTTGGGGGCACAGCTTCAGGTGCCCTGTCCTCCAGGGAGGATCAGGTGGCATTGGCGCTCAAGGCCTGGCAGTTTGGACAGGGAACCTAATGAGGATGGATGGTATCCGGGGCTGGAGAGGCGGCAGCCAGCTCCTTCCCAAACAAAAATTGAGTTTCTGAGAGATTCCGTGTGGCAGGGGGGCGAGCCTGAGAGATGTCCAGAGATTCCCGGGAAAAGATTGCTTCTGATGGAGGCCCAAATGGGTATTAACGCTCCCTGGCCAGCCAAGCCCTTCTCAGATGAGAAGCCTCTCTCTCAGAGCCCCAGAACAAGCAGGGACTATCGTAAGGACCCGCCTCCCAGTCCAAATCCTGATTGACTTCCCGGGAGATTGGCTTCACGTCCGCTGGAGTGGAAGACACATGGCCCGCTCCGGCGTCCTGATCTTTCATTAAGCCTGTCCTGACCCTTAACTCTGATTTCTGGGTTCGGCTGGTGCCTTCTCACTGTTCCGCCCGCCCAGGGGTTCCCAAAAGCAAATGCCATAACTCAGACATTCTCGGTGTTAGGAAAACAAGAGCTTTTATCCCCCAGACGCAGATCCAGTACATTTAAAAGCTCTCCTCCGGAGCTTGAAGACAGCTTTAGAGATGTGTCTGTCTTTGGGGTCTTGGGGGGATTCTTGTCTGCTCTCACGCTGGCTTCTAACATGGTCAGCTCTGCCCTGCTGGCGCACTCGCCCCTCTACCACCCGCCTATGCGGGCCTCCCCATGTCCTGCCGCTGCAGGGGATGGCTGACCCCTTTCAAAACTGACCCGGGCTGCCTGTACCCTGCCTCCCACCACAAATCCCCACCAAGAGGCTTCCCTTTCTCCTGTTTCTCGGGCACTTGTTTTGTCTGAGGTTAAACCCCGCCCCCAGATGTTTGTGGGCCTGAACATCAATACTCCAAGAATTAACACCGGCCGGGCGCGGTGGCTCACGCCTGTGATCCCAGCATGTTGGGAGGCTGAGGTGGGCGGATCACAAGGTCAAGAGATCGAGACCATCCTGGCCGACATGGTGAAACCCTGTCTCTACTAAAAATACAAATATTAGCTGGACATGCTGGTGCGCACCTGTAGTCCCAGCTACTAGGGAGGCTGAGGCAGGAGAATTGCTTGATCCTGGGAGGCAGAGGTTGCAGTGAGCTGAGATTGTGCCACTACACTCTAGCCTGATGACAGAGCAAGACTCTGTCTCTCAAAAAAAAAAAAAAAAAAAAGACGAAGAAGAAAAGAAAGAAAGAAAAATAGTCAACACCGAGATCCCAGGCGAGAAACGGAGGCACCATGCAGGCCTCTTCTCACACCCCAAGTCCAAGGTCAGAGACCAGGGAAGCTTCCACCTGGGCACCCCAGGAAGGAGCTGGATTCCCACCTCCACGGCTTCAGGCCCCCGTTCCTATCCCCTGGACCACGGTGGCCTCCCTCTAGGTCGGGAGCTGGGTGGGGGGGGGGGGTCACACACTCTGGTGGCTGGGGTGTGCCTGGCACGGGGCGGGGCTCAGTGTCACAGCCAGTCACACTAAATGCTCTGCGTGCGTTTGCTAACAGAAGCCTAGGTCAGCCCCACGGAGTACCAAAATGGATGTGTGTCTTCTTGACTGTCTTCCTCATTTTCTGAGGTTTGGCAGGAGGCACAGGTGATTCCCACCGTAGCTGCTAAAAATGCCAGCTAATTGCACGGAGGGTTGTAGGCCTGGGACGGGTCCACCAACTGGAAGCAGCTGGGGAAGCAAGGACTGGCGGAATCGACGCAGGCCCCGCCCCGCATCCATCTGGGTTGGGGGGGCACGCCCAGGTTGAGCCGCTTCCTGCACTCAGTCGGAGCAGCCCTGGGGCAGTGGGGTTCTCACCGGGCCACCCCTGGCCTGGTCCGGGGCCTCTGTTCCTGGTGTCTCCAGCCTCCCAGTCTCTCTCCAGCACATTCCCTCTGGGCTGAGCGCCCCACGCTCTGGTGCTTATAGTTAAGAGCTCTAAGGCTGTAGGCAGGCGTCCCCACTTCACAGCCAAGGAAAAGGGGACTCAGAGAACCAAGGGAAGTTGCCCCAGATCACACAGCAGGACTCAGAGCCATGCCCCGGCAGCCTGTGGATGACGGAGCCAGAGTGCGAACCTCCAGGCCCCCTGCTTCTCTGACACCTGGCATCTGGGCTCCATCATAGACCTGTAGACTGAACGCTCGAAATGCCTCCTCCTCTTCCCTCTTCCCACTGCCCAAGGATGCACACCGTGGAGTCACGTCTCCTGAGGCACAGTCCCCACCCCGTCTTCCTCTCAGCACCCCAGTAGCTCCCGAGTGTCTGTCGCGACCCTGCAGCCTGGGGCCGGACACTCCAGCCTCATCTCCTCATGCACCACAAATCCCTCGGGCCCTGTTCCCCAAATGTCCTCGTCAGGACGCCCCTCCTCCTGGAATACCTTCTCCCTCCTGCCCGCGCTCAGAAATCCTCCCCGCTTTCATGGCTCATCAGAAATGCCCCCTTCGCCAGGAAGCTTTACCCTCACCTCTGCTGCAGTGACTTCTTCTACCCCGAATCCTCCCTGGCCTGTAAATTCCTTGGGAGGACTAGGACAGGGCCTTCCCCAGAACCCAGCATACAGTAGGTGCTCAAAAATGTCTGTCCAACTGAAATGAAATGTGAAGCTGAGAAGCCTTAAAGAGCCAGTTCTCCTGGCCCCGCTTTCCACTGTCACCAGGTGTTCCAACCACACCCAACCGGGGAAGGTCGAGCAGCTTTTGGGGTAGCGTGACCTCCAGGGACAGCAGTGCAGACTGTTCACTGCTCAAAAGCACCTGGCCAGTGGGCAGGGCTCACATCTTTCTCTTCCAAGCCCAGCATCCCAGTATGCACAAAGGAAGAAATATGCATTTTTAAAATGTGCACACAATCCCTCAGCGGCCAGTGGTGGCCCTGCTAACGCCCAACCCCAAGCCTGAGCCTCAGGAGGGCGTCAGAAGCCCACCAGCGGGAGAAGGGGGCGGTGAGCTTGGCTTCCACCACCAGGGGTCCCCAGCTCTAGGATGAAGTCAGCAAACCCCACCCAGAGGACAGCTCCTGCCGACTGCCCAAATGCGGCATGGGAGCTGAGAAGGGTCTGAACTTTGAAGATGGTTGTTGTTTATTTTTTTTATTTTTTATTTTTTTTTTTGAGACAGAGTCTCACTCTGTCACCCAGGCTGAAGTGCAATGGCGCAATCTCCGCTCACTGCAACCTCTGCCTCCCAGATTCAAGTGATTCTCCTGCCTCAGCCTCCTGAGTAGTTGGGTTTACAGGCGCACACCACCACACCAGGCTAACTTTTGCATTTTTAGTAGAGACGGGGTTTCACCATGTTGGCCAGGCTGGTCTCAAACTCCTGACCTTAGGTGATCCACCCGCCTTGGCCTCCCAAAGTGCTGAGATTACAGGTGTGAGCCACTAAGCCCTGCCTTAAGATGGTTCTTAAAAAATCAAAAGGAAAAAAAATTTAAATATCCATTGAATTACATTTAAGGAAGAATATGCGAAAATGTTATAAAATTCACGTTTCAGTGTCTACAGGTGTCCCTGGAACGAGGCCACACCTGTGTCTTTTGGTTTGCTCTATGGCTGTTTTCCCTGCAAAGGACAGAGGGAGGTTGCTGCCACCGAGATGCCAGTAGTCTCAGTGGCAACAATTTCCCTCCGTCCTCCGTGGAACTGTGTGGACTGCAGGCCTCGAAGCCTCCCCATCCGACCCTTTGCAAACAAAGTGTGTCAACCCAGTTCAGGAAGGGGATTCCTGGAGACCCCTCTGGAGCTGCCCTGGGGTCTTCAAACCATTGAAGACCTGGCACCATTCTCCTGGCAGTTGGGACAGCTCCCTCGTTTCCTACCCAGGCAGGAACCAGGAGGTGCAGGAATCAGACAGCTCTTGTGAGCCCGTGGCCTCGAGGGGTCTCTGCTCCCAGCAGCCACACCCCCTCTTTCTCTTCTGCTCACGCACCGTGGGGTCATTCAGAGAGTCAGGCACCTGCCAACATCAGCCCTTGAACTCACATTAGCAAGAGGCTCCTGCTGCCACGTGTCCTCCTAGGCCTGAACCCCAGCTTGCCAGGAAACCCCCCGCTGGAAGGACCACGGCTGGGGATCTCAGGGAGCCCACAGTGGCTCCTGCCTAATGTCCGCTCCAGAGGGGGCCCCCCAGGGTCAGCTCACGGAGTCCCCTTTTCCCCCTGTTCTGCAGGGGTGGGGTCAGGCCAGACAGAAGAGCACCGGGGGGACGGGGCCACTCCACAAGTCCACGGTGGAGGGCTGGTGGGGGCTGCTGGGAAGGCTGGGGTTCAGGTACCCGGCCTCCAGGCCCCCATGCCTGTCCTGCCACCCGCCCGGCCCCGGACACTCACCGTCCAGCCACCGCCGTCTGTGCGCATGTCGCAGTACACCTGGAAGCCGGCCGGGTAGTGGGTGGGAAAGACGGAGTAGACGCCATCATCCTGCTGTCCGCTTAGGAGCACGTCCAGACAGTCTCGGGGCCGGGAGCCTGAGGCAGGCAAGGCCGTCAGGACGGCTGCAGCCCCCGTGCATTCCTGCCTGGCCCCCTTGCCCACGCTGTCTGTCCACCTCGGGGTTGAGACAGCACCGGGTTTGGGAGTCAGACCTTGGCTCCGCCAACCCCTGCTGAGGCTGGGTGAGTCAGTCACCCTCTCTGGGCCTTACTTTCCTCATCTGGAAAATGGACTGAGAGGGCTTCTGCACAGGCCGCATGGACGCAGGGTCGGGCCCTGGGAATCTCATGGCTGGGGACCCCTCACCCCAGCTTCCCCAATCCCCAGACTGGGACCCAAGTCCCTGGAGGAAGGCAGCCCCTGCCCCACTCACCAGTGGCACAGCCCCGGGGCCGGGCTCCCCGGGCAGGCGCTCTCTGAAGGTCAGCCTTGGTGCGGGGCCGGCCCAGCCCCCGATCCCTCTGCAGGGCATCCAGGACATCGCTGACGGAGTTCACCAGGTGCGCCATGTGGGCCTGGCTCTCAGAGAGAAGCTGCAGAGCACACAGGGTGAGCCGAGGGGGTGAGCTGAGGAGGCAGGGGCTCTGCTGGGGGTGGGGTGGTGCACACAGCATGTTACCAGCCAGAGTGGGCCCTCCCCTGAGGCAGAGGTGGGCTCCTGGTTCAATGGCAGCCCCCACCCTGCCCTGGCCCCTGGGTCCCTGTCCAAGGTGGTCTGAGGGCTCAGCCGGGCTATGATGGAGCCTGTGCTCTGGGACCCCGAGGGCTTGGAGGGCCGGGGAGCAGCTGGCAGGGGAAGGAAGCTCCAGCAGCACCTGCCACCCCTGCTGCCCCAGGCTGTGTTCAGCCATCTCTGCGTGTTCAGCTCAGGGGAGTAAACTGGAGGAAGCCGCGCCGTGCAGGGAGAGGCACTGCTCGGCGTTGGGCAAATCCAGCTTCAGCCCAGGGCGTCCACTTGCCAGTTATATGACCAGGGGTGAGTGTCCTCACCATGCCTCATCTCCTCTGGCCTGGACAAACTGCTATGGGGACCGGTGACAACACGTGGGAAGTGCCAGCCCAGTGTCAGTAACCAGCGGGTACGCAGCACACCAGGTTCCCACAGAACCTTCCAGGCTACCTGCATCCCCACTGCCACCTCTTCTGATCCAGAGCAAGGCTGCTGAGGCGGGAGTGACTGATCTGCCCTTGACAGAGGGGTGCCCTGAAGCTGGGGGGTGGCCACAGGAGCCTTTGTGCAGCCCTCCAGGCTTCCAGACCAACAAGGCTCCCCCTATCCCACCCCCACACCCCATGCAAACATCACTCTGAGTTTCTGTGTCTCTCCGATGTCCATGACCTCACTGGGCCCCCCATAGTGCTGCAAAGAGGGAAGATTTAAGGTTGTTATCGCTTGTGACAAATAGGGAAACTGAGGCCCTGAATGAGTGATCTCTGAGAGTGAAGGACGGCGTGGGAACCAGGACTCAGGCTACCTCCCCAGGGCCGGCTGGCTTGCAGCAAAGGGGCCTGGGGCCGTGTTCTTGGGTAGAAGACCAGCGTCAGGGTGGGGATGGGGCGGTGGTCTGGACCAGGTTCTGGTGGTGATTGTCTGTGTTTTGACTCCAATCCCTCCCCCACTCACTAGCTGTGTGACCCTGGAACAGCGTCCAAATCTCTCCATGTCTCTGTTTCCTTGTAACCCAAGATAGCGAGTCCTCGTTCTCTGAGTGGGGGATTCAGGGGAGCCTGGGCTCGTGAGCTCAGCCGTGGTTCTGCACCCTTCGCTTCCGCCCTTCCCTCCATCACAGCCTGGGGCTGGAGACTGCCAAGTGCAATGCTGTCCCCTGGCACCTCCACCTGTGTTGGCTGCCTCAAGGGTCTGGGGTCTGTTGCCCCCACCCTGGGCTGCAGGACCACGTGGAGGATGAGGCAGCGGCGGGCTACAGCTGGCCAGCCAGCAGTCGTAGAGCTGGCTGGGTCTTTACACACCGAACCTGTCACTTGCCAGGTAATAGCCCATTCATGGAAGGAAAATAGAAATATACAGTGCCAGCAGTTTAGAAAATACGATTCTCGGCTCATCCAGAGGCAGGGCCCTGCAAAGCTCTTAGTTTCCCTGTCAGTTCCCCCTCTGCTGAGCAGGTGATTCAGTGAGCGCTGAGGCCAGGGAGAGAGGAGCTCAGATGGGCAGGCAGAGCATTTGAGCTCCATCGGGTGTGCTCCACAGAGGGACACAGGCAGCACCGCCCCGTCGGAAGACGGCAGGTGGGGGCCGCCCTGCCACGTATGTGCGGCAAAGATCACTCGGTTGTCACACCGGTGCTGCCCGTTTATCTGACTCAACACAGCCACAACGCACTCAGAAAACAGGCACGGCCTCCTCCCTCTTGCTAACGGGCAGGGAAGACCTCTGTTTAAACCAGCAGATGATTAAAGTTGAAAATGTACATATAAACATGCCCCGAATTAATGGGCAAGTCAGTCCCTGCTCGCTGAGCTGCACAGGCACATGCGGGGGGTTGGCTGGGCAGCGCTTAGAGGCAGCGGCATTGGAGCTGCTGTTCCCGGCACTGCTCGGCTGTGTGAGCGAGCCTGCACAGGCACCTGCCACTCAGAGCCGCAGTCCACCTCTCCATAAAATGGGATAACAAGGCCGGGCGCAGTGACTCACGCCTGTCATCGTAGCACTTTGGGAGGCCAAGGCGGGTGGATTACCTGAGGCCAGGAGTTCGAGACCAGCCTGGCCAACCTGGTGAAACACTGTCTTTACTAAAAGTACAAAAAAATTAGCTGAGTGTAGTGGCACATGCCTGTAGTCCCAGCTACTCAGGAGGCTGAGGCAGGAGAATCACTTGAACACGGGAGGCGGAGGTTGCAATGAGTTGGGATCGCACCACTGCACTCCAGCCTGGGTGACAGAGGGAGACTCTGTCTCCAACAAATAAATAAATAAATAAATAAATAAAAATAAAATGAAAGAAAATGAGATAGCAAATGTACCAACCTCCTGGGGTTATCGGTCTGCAAAGTGCCTTTCAGCACAGAACCCAGCACACAGTGTGGGTCTATCATTCCTATCGGAAAAGGGATTTTCACCCCAACACAGTGGCTGATGCCTGTCATCTAGGCACTTGGGGAGGCCGAAGTGGATGGATAGCTTGAGGCCAGGAGTTTGAGACCACCCTGAGTATCATAGCAAAACGTTTCTACAAAAAAAAAAGTTAGCTAGACATGGCGGTGCACACCTGTAGTGCCAACTACTTAGAAGGCCGAGTGGGAGGATTGCTTGAGCCCAGGACGTGGAGGTTGCAGTGAGCCCCGATCGCGCCGCTGCTCTCTAGCGTGGGTGACAGAGGAAGACTATCTAAGAAAAAAAGGGAAGGGCATTTTCAACAGTGGCATGGTGGCTCCTCACAGGTTCAAATTTCGGCTCACAAACCATTTCTACTCTAGGAATAAGGAGATGCTGAGGGTGCAGATGGTGAGTATCCTCCACATAAACAGATGCCAGCCCAGCCCTGCAGCCAGACGCTCCAGTATCCCCTCAGCATAGACCAAGTTATGCATGTGACACGGAGAAGACCCAGCCCGGAGAGGGGATGTCACCTGCCCAGCATCCCACAGCTGGCATGGGTGGGGCCTGGACTGGGTCCCAGCTCTGCGGACTCAAACCCTCAGGGCAGAATGGCTCAGCTCAGCTGCAACCAGTAGGCCTCAGGGACTGCACATGAGAATCACCCCGGGCCGGGGGGCTGCAGGAGGCTGAGGATGAGGCCTAGGAACTTGCCTTTTTTTTTCTTTTTTGAAACAGAGCCTCACTCTGTAGCTCAGGCTGGAGTGCAGTGGTGCGATCTCAGCTCACTACAACCTCCACCTCCTGGGTTTGAGCGATACTCCTGCCTCAGCCTCCCGAATAGCTGGGATTACAGGTACCTGCTGGGCCAATTTTTATATTTTTTAGTAGAGATGGGGTTTCATCATGTTGGCCAGGCTGGTCTTGAATTCCTGACCTAAGTGATCCCCTCATCTCGGCTTCCCAAAGTGCTGGGATTACGGCGTGAGTCATTACTGCGCCTGGCCAGGAAGCTGCCTTTTTTCTTTTTGAGACTGAGCCTCACTCTGTCACCCAGGCTGGAGGGCAGTGGCGCGATCTCAGCTCACTGCAACTTCTGCTGCCCGGGTTCAAGCAATTCTCCTGCCTCAGCCTCCCGAGTAGCTGGGATTATAGGTGCCTGCCCACTGTGCCTGTCTAATTTTTGTATTTTTAGTAGAGACGGGGTTTCACCATCCTGGCCAGGCCGGTCTTGAACTTCTGACCTCGTGATCCACCCGCCTCAGCCTCCCACAGTGCTGGGATTACAGGCGTGAGCCACCAAGCCCAGCCAGAAGCTGCCTTTTAACAAGCTCCTCTGGCCATTCCAACCCAGGGTGCCTTCGGGAACAGCTTTGAGAAGCCCACGTCTGTGCTGATCAGCTGAGGGTCTGGGAAGCTTGAAAGGAAGAGTTAGGAACACGGCTCGCTGCCTCTGAATGGAACATAAAGACACACTGTCTCTTGAATCATCCAGTCTGTGGGGAATGAGTCAAATCAAACATTTTTGGGGAAGTAAATATGTCAGGTGAGCCCGCACTCCTGGGCCCAGAAAGGCTGTTAGTCTTGTGGGAACACTCTGTACCTCTGCCCAGGCCATTGGGAGGGCAGGGCTCTGGGGTCCCCCCTTCTAAATCCCCAACCCCAGCTCTAAGGGTGGGCCTTCATGAGCTGGGCCTGAGCTGACCAGGAGCTGAGCGATTTGGAAAGTGAGGTGGGGGTCCCAGGTCAGCCAGAAAGTCAGGAGGTACCCCCGCCCCCACCCTGCTGATGAGGCCTGGGGAACTGCAGATGGAGGGGCAGCCGGAAGGCGGTCAAAACATCCTCCCACCCCGGGAGGGGGAGCCACCTTCCCATCAGTCACCCAGGCAGGGCGATGAGGACTGTAATTTCTCCAGCTGCAGCCTTCAGAGGGAGGGAAAGGGCCCATTGCTCATGAGCGGCTGGGTAACCAAATGCCTGGTTCTCCTAGTGGCTGCTGGGGGGTGGGGCGGAGGCGGCTGGGGCGCCTGTGGGGGCAGGGGCTTGGCTCCTAGCCTCCAGGGATCTGAGTTATCGGGAGGATGTGGCACAGGGCCAGAGGCTGGGCAGGGCTCCAGGGCAGCTGGATTCCAGGCCTGACCTGGCCACCGCACCCAGGAAAAGTCACCACCCCTTTCTGAGCCACCATTTTCTGTCCCGGAAAATGGCAGTCAGATGAGATGATCCCAAATCCCTCATCCTGTGAAGGAGGAACTGCCTGTGGGTAGTGCCTCCGGCGTGGTCTCAGGGCTGGCGTTGGAAAGCTTCATCCAGACCCATCGGGGCTGACTGCCGGGGAAAGGGCACGGGGGCATGGAGGGGGTTTGGGACAGGCTATGGGTGCGGCTGGGCTGCCTGGACTGGCCTGTCCATCCCTGGGAAGCTGTGGGCATCGCATAATCGTGAACTGGGACGGGGGTGCAGAGATGGGGTGCAGCTCTCCCTGACCTGGGAGCGCTGAGCAGCCACATGACCTTCAGCACTTCACATCCCCTCTCTGAGCCTCCGTTTGCCCTGATGGGGCAATGTCCTACCTCCGCTGCATCTTGGCACACTGGGGAAGCCCTCAAGCCCTGGATTTGACTACCACCAAATGCCATGGGGTGCCCTACAATTACCCAGGGTCACCCGGAAAGAAACTGGGTTTGAATCCTGGCTCCCACAAGCTGTGCAGTGGGATGAGTAACTGCACCTCCCCAAGCCTCATGGCTTGTCTGCAGATGGGAACAGCAGTAGCCCCTTGTCTGGGGCACTTGGGGATTAAGGGAGGCCGTGGACATCAGGCGTCTGGCATGTGGCAGCAGCGACCCCAAGACATGGACCCCAGCCCTACCTGGATGAGGCGGCCCTGCTCGCTCTGCAGAGCGCTGAGCCCCTGGCCGAGCGTGCCGTGCCCCTTCCGCAGCCCCATGCACTCTGTCTGCAGCTCCGAGGCTCGGGCCAGCAGATGGGGCAGCTGGTCAGCCAGCGTGTCCAGCAGCTCCTGCTCCTGGTCGCCCACCAGCCGCGGCTGGGCCTGGTGCTCTGTCAGCGCCTGCAGCACCGAGGCCTGGGCGCTCTCCAGGCGGGCGAAGCCATCGGTGAGGTCGGGACAGCGCGGGTCGATGAGGATGCTGAGGCGTGAGCTGTCCGCCCTCTCCACGGTGACCAGGGCGCTGTTGGCGCCCGCAGCCCCGGTGCTGACGACAGGCGGGGACGCCGTGCCCGGCGCGTGGGTGTGGTTCAGGAAGAGCACGGCCCCAGTCACGGCCACGGCCAGCAGCACAGCCAGGGCCAGCAGCACGGTGCACAGCACGTAGCCACAGCTCGGACGCTGCAGGCCCGCCCGGGACGCACAGACACAGACAGACAGAGGGACGGGAGAGAGAAGGGGCCAGCGTTAGAGGCATACCCGGGCTCAGAGGACCCCCTTCTTGGGGGCTGGTCAAGGGCGTCACAGAGAGACAGATGAGACAGGCACCGAGAGACAGTCCAAGGGGAGACAGAGAGACAGGGACATGCACAGATCCAGCAAGAGGGACACGCGCAGATCCAGTGAGAGGGACACAGCGGGTGCCTCAGGGAGAAAGTGGAGAGCCCCAGCCCTAGCGGGGAGATGGAGCCCAGGGAGACACAGAGAGGTAGAGACAGAGAGGACGGGAAAGAGAAACTGAGGCAGAAAGACACGAACATGCAAGGAGAATGGTGAGCCTTCCCTCCGCTGCCCCTGGCCCGAACTCACACTCCGCATGGTGCCGGCGCAGGGACCCACGCCCACCCGTGTGTGTGGCCGTGTGACTCCCGTGGAGCCCTCCCCACCCAGTAAGGGCTGGAGATGGAGACCCCACCGCTGCAGCGAGATGGGCCAGGGCTCTGGTCTCCAAGCTGCATTTACCACAGTGTGACCTTGGGCAAGCGGCCTCACCTCTCTGAGCCTCAGTTTCCTCGCCTGTAAAATGGGACAATACAGAGACACCCACCTCTCTATATGTAGGTCAGAGAGAGCTGTGATGCCACAACAGCGACACTAGAGATGGTCTCGTGCTGTCCCTGGGAACGAGTGCCCTGGGGTGGTGGCACCCGTCACAGGAGGTCCCTTCCAACTGCAGCAGCCACATCCCGTGTTCTGTCCCACTGTTCTCCAGTCCCCAGGGCACACAGGGGCTCCCAGGCACCTCCTCCTCACACCCTGCCCCGTCCTCTCTCCTTCCTCTACCTCTTCACCGAGCAGGCCCCTGGCAGGGCAAATGCCAACCCGCCAGGCCAGGTAGCCCGAAGGCAACCCTAGAGAATAGGCCTGCTGCGCTCCAAGGAGGAGGGGGCCGAGGCAACAGGTGGCTGTCACTCCAGAACAAGCCGTGTCTCAAAACCGGGACCGAAGGCCAGGCGCGCAATAAAGAACTGTGTTGGCCGGAAGCCAGGGCGGAGGAACAGCTTGCAGTGAAAGAGGTGCCATAGAGTGACCACACATGCTTTCGGGGGCCCAGATTCACTGGGCAGACTCGCTGGTAGCCCCTGAGCACTACACACATGGGGAAACTGAGGCCCAGAGAGGGCAAGGGGCTGGCCCAGAGTCACACAGCAAATAAAAGCAGAACTGGGATTGGGCCCTGGAACCTCCTGCCTTCCTCCCCGGGCCAGGCCCCGCCTAGGATTGAATTTCCTCAACTCTCAGACACATTTTCCCCACATTTTCAACTTTCTGAATTTGAGACTCGTCTTTAAATGACTTCGTATATTAAAGCGCTTGGAGCCGTGCCTGGCACGCTGTGCTCACGCAATAAATATTAGTGGCTTTTATTATCCCATGATCAATGAGCACACAGCATCTGGAGGAAATTTTTTTTTCCACCCAAAGCGTTATTTCGGTGTGTCGTCAATGCTGGGACGTGCCTTCTCTTTTTTTCACGTTTTTGAATCTCCAACGGGTCGCGGGGGCATCTTACAATTGTAATTGACGGCCTGCTTGCTTTCTTAGCGATACGTTAAACAGAGATAGATGCCTCTTACATCATTGCGTCTTACTACGGAGAAAATGCGGCAGAGGAAAGAATCTTTTTTGTAAATTCCAATTCTACAAGGGATTGCCGTATGACCTACTTGGCACCTGAAGAGGATGGGGTGGAGGGGACGCGCCTGGACGTGGAGGCCCCCGGGAAAGAGATGTGTTTTGTTGTCAGGATGCGGAGGAGAGTTCCTTGGCCTGTCCCTGTTGTCATGCGGCTGCCAGGACTCAGCGCTCCACGCCTGCCCGGGCCCCTTGGGAGCCACGTCCATTCCCGGCTCCATGCTTCAAGACAGTTTAGTCCAGCCAGACCCAAACGCACAGTTCCCCTCCACCAGCTCTGCACAAACTGCTCCCTTGACCGGCCAGGAGCATCCGCTTCCCCTCTTCCTCTTCCACCGGCCTACTTTATTCTCTTCTTTCAGGGCTCAGCTGTCACCTCCTCCAGGAAGCCTTCCCTGACTGTTTCCACTCCCCTCCTCCCAGTTTGGAGGGGCTTCTCCTCTGTGCTCCCCCCAAGAGGGTGCTTATCAAGATTAAACAGATTGTCGTGGCCTTTGACTTCATTTACTCACTCATTCGTTTAATTACCTATTCCACATTCAGTAGATCTCTGCACGAGACAGGCTCTGGGCCAGTCTCTGCGGAGGTATCAGAGGACCAGTCAGCCCCAGCTCCTGCTCGGGGGGAGTTCCTATACTATGGACTGGGATTACTGGGATTCTTTTTTTTTTTTTTTTCTTTTTGAGAGACAGGGACTCACTCTGTTGCCCAGGCTGGAATGCCGTTGCACGACCCTAGCTCACTGTAGCCTCAAACTCCTTGGCTCAAGCAAACCTCCCGTCTCAGCCTCTTGAGTAGCTGTAATTACAGGCACACACCACCATGCCCTGCTGGGGATTTGACACCAAGATGTCCAACTAATTAAAAAAAATTTTTTTTTCGTAGCAATAGGGTCTCCTTACTTTGCCCAGGCTGGCCTCAAACTACTGGGCTCAAGCAATCCTCACACCTCGGCCTCCCAAAGTGCTGAGATTTCAGTCGCGATCCACCATGCCCGCTCCATAGACTGATTCTTGACTGTCTGATCCTTTTGGGGAGTCTTGAGAAAGCTGTGGGCACAGATTCTGGGGATTCAGGGACTAGTGAATCCAAGTCCAGGAAACTTGCCCTGGACTATGAGCCCCTCCACAGATAGGGACCTGCTCACTGCCTGGCACAGAGCAGACCCAACGGCCGCTGCTGGATGGACGGGCGGATGGACAGAAGGAAGGAGCTGGCATGGGGAAGGGGGTGAAGGGGCATTCCTGGGACCTACCTGGCTTGGCAGGGCAGAGGCTCAAGACCCCGGCTGGGACCTGGGCCCCGGGCCCCGAGGCAGGGCTGCCTCTGATCCTGTACCCACCTCTGATAGCCTGACACAGAATGGGCAAGCTTCAGGCCATCCCCAGCCCCCAGGCACCTGCAGGTCAGCAGCTTCCAGACAGGCGGGCACTGCGCCATCGCTGCCACTCCTTGGGCACGGGCCGTGTTCCCATCACTGAACTCTCCAAGTAACCTGTGCACCTGGCACTCAGGTTGAATACACTACGCAGATTGGAAAGCTGGGGCTCAGAGCAGAAGACCCTCATCCAACGCCTCGTGGGGGAGGCGCGCTGGGGCCGCCACCTGGACCCAGGGCTGGGCACTCCGGATGGCCGAAGCGCCAGGGCCGCTTGCTCGACCGCCCTGTGATTTCCTTCCTCTGCCTACAGTACGGCTGGGTTTGATAGACAAAGCTCTGTGTCAGCAGCTAAGTCCCTGTCACGCTCGTTCCCGGAGCCCATCGGGAGACACCTTGCCCCGAGCAGCTCGGGCCGCATCACCAGACTCTGTAGCATAAAGGTCCCCTGGCTGGCGAGGCTGGCACTGGCGTGGCAGAGAGGTTGGCTGTCTCCCCTCTGCATCTCCCGCACCCCTGCCGTATCGTGCACCCTCCTCCTACCCAAGACCCTCTCTGGTGGGAAGGCAGAGGGTCTTGAAATGGGGAGGGGCTGGAGCAAGCCACAGGGGGTCCCCTAGAGGCAGGGGGACCGAGGAGCTTGGAGATGAAGCAGGGCACTCGGCAGAGGAGAATTAGTCTTCAGAGATCACCTTAAGGATGAAGCACTGTTCGCTTTTATGGGCTGCCGTTTACGTGCCTCGTGAAGAAATCTGCCTGAGATAGTAAGGGGGGCTCTGGGCACTGAGGAGCCCAACTGGAGCGCCTGGGGCTGGAGCTGGTGCCTCCGTCCTGGTGTGGCCAAGCGGGGTGCACTCCCTGGGGGCTGTGGAATGGTGAGGATGCCCACAGAGCCCCCAGCTCCCAAAACAGGGCATCCGGGGCAGGTGGGCACGAGAGAGGCTGCGGCCTGAGCCAGGAGTCCTGGGTTCAAGGCCCATCTCTGCCACTGACCACTGGCCTGAGCTTCCAGCTGGAGGGACCCAGCTTAGTTCCTTGCGTGACCCCCAGTGCTCACCCAGAGCTGCCTAGGGAGCCTTGGCCAAAAGGAGGATAAGGCTCATGCCAGGAGGGCAGCAGTCCCCCAGGGTGCCTCAGGTGCAGGGTGAGCCCTGTCCAGGCTGCCTTCTCTGAGGCCCCAGCCTTGGGGGTTCCAAGGAAGAGAGGGGGCTCAGGAGGAAGGGATCTGAAGCCAAGGTGCTCTGCTAAACTGGCACGTCCCCTCCTCCTCCCCCCAAGGGAGCTGGCTGGCGGGAGTCCCCGGGGAGACTGGGGCCGCACTCCACAGATGAAAGTAGGAATAAGAAAGTCTCCCTGCAGGGGAGGCCAGGCCAGGTCAGACCCAGCTGAGTGCCCTCCTGCCACCCACCCCCATCTCCTAAGAGCACCCAGCCCGAGGCTCCCAGCCCAAGGCACCCAGCCCTCTGCTGTTCAGCATGACGAAAACACATCCTGGGCTCCGTACTGGGGAATGGAAAGTTGAAGGTGGCAGGGTCCTGTGTGCTCTGGACCCAGCAGAGGCTTGCACAGAGCCTGGGTGGGGCCTTATGGGCTCTGTGGGTTGGGGGGACCAGGCCCTGCTTCAGCCCAGCACCTTGGGGGCATTCCTCCTGTCTCCCCGGGAGCCCACTCCGCTCCCGGCTGGGCACACGGCTGGTCACATGGCTCCCAGTCAGGGCTGAACTCTGAGCCCCTGGCCCTGGCAGAGGGAGGTTCCCAGGGACCCCCTGGGGGTGAAAGCTGGTGGTTCTGCTCACCATTCTGGGGATCCCAAAGACTTCTGCAGGCTTGTTCTGTGAGATCTGAGTGGGAACCTTAAGCAGAATCCTGCATGAGAGCCACCGGGAGTCTCAGGCCACAGGGAGGGGCACAGGAGGAGGGGCTGAAGGTGTCCAAGGGGACAAGAGGGCCCCATGGAGCTGCTGGCCTCTGCCCCTCCTGGAGGCTCCAAGCCCCTCAGCCCTCTCACTCCCTGGGGAGCAGCTGCTTTGGAACCATGGAGGGGGGTTCTCCAGCTGTTTCCTATAAGGATCTTGCCCATTCTCCCCACAGCATACAGCTCGGGTGTCCCAGATGGCCCACCCAGGCCTCAAGCCCACCAAGGCCCAAACCAGCATCTCTCCACCCCAAGCCTGGGCCCTCCTATTTCTCACCCGGCCATGGCACCAACCCCGCCTGCTGTCCCTGCAAAGCTGGCGCCTCCCCAGGCCTCCCTGACCCAACATCTGGCCAGTCACCTTCTCCCATCCATGCCACCCCCTCAGCCACATCACGCCCTGGCTAAGCAGTGAGCCCAGAAGGAGGGGCTCGGGAAACGCTGAGCGTAGCACAGTGACCTCAACCCAAACCCCAGGGAACAAGAAGAAAGAGGCATAGATCTTTCTAGCACCCATGATGGTTTGTAATCAAACCTGACCCGTGAGCTTGTTCTCCCGTGAGACCCTAAGCTCTCTGAAGCACAGACCATATCCACCAGCATGAGGTAGGGCCTCCCTAAATAGTCATTGAGTAAGTTTAATGCAGTAGGGATTTAGGTCAGACAACAGGAAGAACTTCCCAAAGATATTTCCTTTTTTTCTGAAATGTTCTGGGAAATTCTGAAAGCATCAAGAACTCTTGCCCGGGATGGGTTAGAAGCTGACCTCCCTTTGGGATGGCTTGGGGACGGCTCAGAAACAAGCCCCTCTGACCAGAGGAGACAGTTGGAGGGTGACTTCCTGCCCCATGCTCCAAGACCAGAAGAATCATGCCTATTTCTAGATCCTTGCATCTGACAAACTCCAAACTTCTGGCAAATATCGTTTCACCCTGCCCCAAGGTGTGAAGGCCTCTTCCTTCTGCAGGGAGAGGGAGGATGCTTTAACAAAGTCCAAGCTGACAACTTGTCCAAGGCCACCCGGCAACGAGGCGCTGAGGCTGGATAGGGCTGGGGCAGACGGGGCCCAAGGCGGTCCCCAGAAATGGCTGCACTTGGACAAACGTCCTTCAGGACCTCTGGACCTGGGCTTTACCCACTCGCAGCGGGTGCTTTGGGTGCCCTGAGAACCACACAGCCTGGACACGGGAGCCCTAACTCGGGCTGAGTGGGCTGAACCAAGTCCCTCCATCCTCCTCCAAGGCCCTTGTCTGCTGCCCAAGAGGACCCAGGTTCAAGTCCCAGCTCCAGCTCTTACTCTCAGTCCCCTCATCTGTGAAATGGGTTCACCACCCCTGCCACCAAGCTCCTAAGAAACAAGACGTGTCGGCCGGGCGTGGTGGCTCGCACCTGTAATCCCAGCACTTTGGGAGGCTGAGGTGGGTGGAACAGAAGGTCAGGAGATCGAGACCATCCTGGCCAACATAGTGAAACCCCATCTCTACTAAAATACAGAAAAACTAGCCAGGGGTGGTGGCGGGCGCCTGTAGTCCCGGCTACTCAGGAGGCTGAGGCAGGAGAATCGCTTGAACCTGGGAGGCGGAGGTTGCAGTCAGCCAAGATCGCACCACTGCACTCCAGCTTGGATGACAGAGGGAGACTCTGTCTAAAAAAAAAAAAAAAAAAAAGAGAGAGAGAAAGAGAAACGAGAGTTGTGGCCTGTGACCAGCTGGTGCTTGGAGTGTGGCGTCCATATTATGCTTCCAGAGGAACCCCCTGTTGAAAAGTCTCAGCCAGGCCCCTCTGGTAGGAAGGAGCCTAATGCTCAGACAGGGTAGACCAGGACACAGCCAGCCTGTTGGGGGGACAGGCTGCTGTGAGACACCCCCCTCATGGGTACACAGTGCTTCACAGTTTGCAAAACACACCAGTATTTCACGTGGCTCCCATCTCAGCCCTTGTGAAATGAGGAGGAAGCGAAGCTGGCTGTTCCCACTTTACAGATGGTGAAGCTCAGGCCCAGAGGGGAGGAGTAACTTACCCAGGGCCACACAGCGTGCCAGCGACTGAGGAGAACCCGGCTGCAAGGGAGGAGGGAAGGCTGGCCCAGGAGCGGGCAGGCCAAGGGAACCAGGGCAGGCAGCACTCTCTCTTCTGACAGCGGGCACAGGAAAGGCCTTGCCTCTTGTCCGAAGCTTCAAACAAGCCCAGCGCTGGCACTGGGAACAGCCTGTCTACATGCTGGGTCACCAAAGGGGCGGGGAGGGGAGGCGGGCGCTGGCTATTGGCCCAGGGCCCTGAAGCCACAGCCCTTGAGTTGCCTCCGATGCCAAGGGGCAGACAGCTGGGCTGTGGCCTGGTGACGGCTGAAAGCTGTCCCCCACCCCCGGGAGCAGCAGAGGTAGGCGGGGCCCGGCCCAGCGGCCTTGAAGCCACATTTGAAACACATTCCCCAGAAGGCACCTCCCCTTGAGACAGACCAGGGCCTGCTGGCCGTCTCCTGAGGCACTTCCTGGTCGAAGCGAAGCCTCATGCAGTTCAGTTCGATTCAGCAAACTCCCTCAGTGCCTGATCTGCGCTGCCTGGAAGGAATGGAGACTGGGCCCAGGGAGAGACTCAGAGATGGGCTCCAGAGGAGGCTGTGTCCAAAGGGATCTCCTGATACAGGAGAGGCCCAGGACAAGGTGGCTGAGTAGCACAGGCTAAACACTACTAGAACTTAAAGACACAGCCATGGGGCATCAGGGAAGGCTTCCTGGAGGAGGTGGCAGCATTTGAGCTGGGTTTTGAGTAGGGTGTCCCTGAGTGAAAGGGTGTGTATGTGTGTGTGTGTGTGCATGCGTATGTGTGTTGGGAAGCCTAGGGAAGCAAACAAGATGACACAGAAAAGATCTGGAACTGGGGCGGGGCGGCGTGGTGTGGGCTCAGGGCTGGCAAATGACAACCAGTCACTACCTATAAGGGACCAATGGGAAGGCACAGTGGGCCGAGCTAGGGATGGCCTTGGAGGACAGGTCTCGGAGTTAAGACAGTTCTTCCTAAGGGGGAGAAGTCAGATCTCAGCAGAAGAGGACTCGTTATCTAGGTGTGGCTCAGCTGCAGATCTGACCTAAAAGAGGGGCCAGCCTGTCCCTGAGAAGCAGAGGGACAGGTGTGTGGTTGGACCGGTGTTTGAATCCCCACTCTCTTGTCAATGTGCTGTGCTCCCAACCTCTCTGATCCCTGGTCTGTGATGTGGGGACGTGACAGCCCCCAGCCTGCTTGGAGAAGAGAGCTAGTGTAGATGAATGCAAAGGGGCTTGGCAAACCGTAGGGGGCTGGGCCCCTGGGCCATGGCTGTGTGATGCCAGGAAGAATGAGCAGGTTGCGGCTCCTGGGAGGAAGGGACCACCCAGGCCTGCCCGTGCCGCCCCCTCCCCTCCTGCAGCTGCAAGCAGGAGCTGTTCCTTCCCCAATGACATCTGTCTGGGAGAAATTTAAAATTTAAAATGGGCAGCCCTATTCTTTCCTTTCCTTGGTGAGCAAGCGGCCTCCTCATTTCGCCAGCCTGCCCCAGTCCCTTGGCAGCGCAGCCCCAGGCAGCCCTGGGGCAGCCCCTCCGCCTCGGCTTCCGGACTCCAGCCCCCTTGCTGGCCAGCCCGGGTGCTTTGCCCTCACCTGCTTCCACCGCACAGCCCTGGGCACCCTCCAAGCCCCACCTCCACTGCCCCTGAAGAGGCAGCAGGAAGGGAGGAATGAACCAGCCCTGGAGCAAAACAGACCAGGGTTCAAATCCCAGCAGAGCTGCGTGGCCTCGGGCAGGAGCCAATGGTCTCCTAGCCCTGCTTTCCTTGTCTTAAAAGTCAGAAAATCACAATACCCAGGTTTCCTACAGGAGATGAATCTTTATTGATCCCTTACTGTATGCAGGGCCGTGGCTAAAGCGGGAAGGATGCAGAGGAGATTCAGGGGGTCAGGTTCAGGACCAGGTGCCTGGCACAGGGTAGCGCCCAGAGCGGAGATTTTGTGGGTGGTTAAGATGCCCATTGCAGAGGTGAGGAAACGGAGACTCAGCAAGAGGGCTGATTTGTCACACAGCGAACTGTAAGTCCCCGACTCCCTCTGCACCCGCGTGCACCAGAGGGCTGAAAGGACCCGGGAGACCTGGCCCGCAGCGCGCGTGGCTCCTGCAGAGGTGCCGCCCCCATCGATCGCCGAGTTCAAGCCTCGGTTAGGGGAGGAGGAGAGGAGGGTCCCCATCCCGGCCCGGGCCTCCAGAGCCTCGAAGGGGTGCGCCCCAAACTCCAGCCCCCGCACTGGGTGCCCGCCCTGCCGGCCCGAGTGGCCGCCGCCTGGCCAGTTGCCGGGGCCCCGTGTCCTCGCGCCCGCGCGTACCTGCGGCTTGTCGCGCGGCCGGTCCTCAAGTTGGGCAGCGCCGCCCATGGTCTTCCACCGGTCGTTGACCATCTTCCGGCAGGACTGGTGGGGGCGCCGGGCAAGGCGCGCCGCTGCGGAGCGCAAAGCCGGCGGGTGGGCGCGGGCGCGGGCGCGGGCGCGGGGCGCGCTCTGCCCGCCGGGTCTCCGCCTCTGTGCCCCGCGCCGGGGCGGCCCGGGAGCGGGCGGGCGTGTGCGGGTGAGCGCGCCGCTGTGTGCGGGCGGGAGCGGGAGCGGGAGCGCGAGAGCCGCCAGCCCAACGCCCGCCGCTCGCGCTGCGCGCCGTCCCCGCTCCCGGCTCCCGCGCCTCCCCGGCGCGCTCCTCTCTCCTCCCTCGTCCCTCCTCCCTCCTTCTCAATCTCCGCGTCTTTTTTGTCTCGGACTCTCTTCGCTTTTTATTGCTCCCTTCGGCCTCCCCCGACACACACACACACCCGCGCGCACAACACACCCGCAGACTTGGATAGTGAACTCCGCCTCCGAAAAGGCCAAGAGAAAGGAGGCCGAAGTGGCGTCCAGATACCGGGGCCGGCCGGAGGGCAGCAAACAGCCGCTGGCGGCCCAGCTCTTGCCCGCACCAGCGGGGCCCGAGAGCCCCCCTCGCCTCCCGCCCCTCAGCCCCGACGGCGCCTCTGCACAAACTTCCTCCCTGGCGGGACTCGCACAACTCACCTTGCTCGGGGGGCGCGGCGCTGGGCGGGCCCCGAAGGCACACCCGCCAGGCAGTCGGGGTTCTCCGGGGAGTGGCGCGGCGCTCCTGGCGTCTCAGGGCGCAGGGTTGGCCCCGAGACTCACGCTGGGCCGGGGGTGGGGTCGGCGGGGTGCGCTCCCTGCGGGCCCCCGAGGTCTCGGTCCAGGTCCCGGGGCAAGCGCGCCCAGCTGTGGGGTCTCCAGCCCCCGGGGACCTCCGCACTCCGGACCTCGACGCGCGAGCCTGGTCCTGGGGGCACCCCGGCCCGCGACCGCAGACCTGTGCCCTCGCGCTCGCGGTAGGGGAGCCCGTCCGACGCCCCCCTGCCCGGGCGGCCCGAGGGGCGGAATGGGGGTCCCCGCCGCTGCCACAGCCGCCGGTGCTGTGGTCGCGAGTACCAGCCGCTCCGCGCTCTGCCCGCGCTCCCGGCCAATAGCCCGCGCTCTCCGGCGCGCCCCGCGCGGTCCCAGCCCCCGCCTCCTCCTCCCCGGGGATCGGATTTGTGCCGGGAGGGGGCTTCTTAGTTGCCCCTTCCCACCAGCAGCACTTTTAAAAGCATTTAATCCGCCCGGAGCGGCCTTCGGAGGTAATTGACAAAGTCCTTAATCTGCGCAGCGAACGATCTGCTATTGTGGCTTCCGACCAGGAGGCGCCCACACTGCCCGACGCCGCGCTTCGCTCCCGGGGCCCCGCTGGGCCCGCCGGCCGCCCCTCCCCCGTCCCTTGCTGCGGCCCCATCTTCTGCTCCCCCAGCTTCAGATAGACACCCCCGTTCCCTGCCCCCGCTTCTCCCCAAAGCTGTTTTCCGGCTCCCGGGGCGCCTTGGCCGCCGCGCTGTTCCCTGGCACCATCTCCGTCTCTCCCCCACTGGCTGCCAGTCTGTCGCCCCGTCTTCGTCTCTCTCCCGATCCCTCTCCGCGTCCGGCACCGGCGGGGCAGGCTGGCTGGGGGTGGGGGCCGCGTCCAGCCTGGGCCAGGGCACTCGCTGGGGCCCAGAGCGGGGACCCCCGTGGTCCTGTGCCATCCGAGGAGGCTGCCACCCGCCAGGCGCTGGGTTCACAAACCACCAGCTGTTTGCCCCAGCCTCTTTTTCCTTCCAGGACGGCCGCTGGCCTCACCTGCCGCCCGATCCCGGCTTCCCGGACTAAGGCAGCCTGGGAGTTGGAAAGGATCCGCAGCAACGGCTGGGAGCCAGGAGACCCAGGTTCCGGTTCTGGCCTCTGGCTCTTTCTCGTCCCTGGGCCTTTCCTATGAATTAAGGGGATCAGCACGTGACCTAGAGAGCCCTCAGGCTTAGGAGGAAGGATGTGGTGGCGGGCACAGGGCCCTGGCTGAGTGGCTGAGGGCAAGCAGCATAACTCTTCGAGCCTCAGTTTCCCCATGTAAGCCAAAGGGTTAACTGCACATGCTTCAGAAGGACTCTGCCACAGAGCGTCACAGCACCTGAGCAGGGCAAGGCTCGGATGTTCCTGCTGTAACCTTGGGCAGATTCCACGTCCTCCCCAAGCCTCAGTTTCCTGGTAAACAAGGACTTGCCTATTGGTGGGGAGTGGTGAGGTTTGCAGGCCCATATGCAGTTACAGGCACAAAGCAGGCAGGTGGCAGAACTGCAAGGCTCCGACGCCACAGTTTGGGAAGAGGATGTAAACTCCAGACGCGTGTATGCACAGATAAAAGATCACTCTAGGGGTAGGGGGAGCTGAACGGAGAATCTGAGGGAGGGGTGATAAGGGACAATGGAGAAGGTCGGGGGGGCGTACTCTGGGCAGTCAGGGAAGCATCCCGGGATGGAGGGGTGTGAGCCCGCCCACAAGGCCCATGGAGGCAGCGTCCAAACATCTGGGTGCTGAGGGAAAGGCGTTTCCAATGGTGGGGCCGCAGAAGGGAAGGCGGAGCTCAGGGAGTGACCAGGGCGTACCTGGGCAGGTGCAAACTGGTCGACGGAAGGACGCTCTGGACCATCTCCTCCCAGGCCTGCAGAAGGGTGGTTGGACAGGTGAGCGGGGGCCACCTAGCGGCTCCTCCTGGGAGTGTTGGAGGAGGTTGGAGGTTGAATCATCTCACCTGCTCAGCCACAGGTTCCTCAACTTTCCAGGCTGCTGGTGTGCTTTACATGTGTCTTTGGGGGCGGGCCTCATTCTGTCACCCCCTCTGTGCTGAAGCCTCTGCTCAGCACCCCAGGAGAAAGGTCAGCCGTGATGCAGGACTAGCGTGAGCCTGAGGGTGTCTGCTCAGAGCTTTACACTCTGCGCTCAGCAGACACACTTAGGGCATCGTCCTGGGAGAAGGCGGGCCGCCCCAAGCACTGGAGCCTCCGAATGTGAGGGAGAGGAATACAGTGGAAGAGGATTCCAGAAGCCAGTGCTGACCCACAGCCAAGATCTGTGCAAGAGAAAGAGCAGCCAACCCCACAGAGCAGACAGGCCCTCCACCCTCGGATTTCCCATTGACAGCTTGATGGCCATAGAGCACTGGGGGCAAGGCTGGCTGTGCTCAGCAGAGGGGACAGGACAGAATCAGGGCTTTCCAGCCAGCCCAACACTGAGCATTCCTTGTCAGGGACGAGCCAGGACCTCGGGGTGCCAGGACCCAGGACCCAGAGGCTGCATGGTTGTTCACTCTCTGCTCGTCCCCACTTCCCTTTCTCTGGCTCACCAATTCTGCCTGTTCCTACTTTGCCTTTCCAAGGCTACCTGGTTTTGATGGCCCCACCAATGGGCAACTCCCCTCTGGGACTGAACCAGGGCATAGCAGTCATAGGTGGCAGATGGCCAAAGGCAGCTGTCCTTGGTCAGATACCAACCACTCAGACCTTGGTCAGATCCAATGTGGGGGCATGGCTGCCAGGGTCCCCCCATGCGGGACCCCTCCCTTAGCAGGGAGTGGGTACAGGGCAGGCAGCACAGCAGCATCGGAGGGGTGGAGAGAAGAGCCCATGGGGAGACAAGGGAGAGCAGCCAGGGACATAGGGGGACAACATTCGGGGTGCCAGCCTTGACTAGCAGCCACCTGTTGGCAGCACCTTTATTCTCAGCCTTGCAGTGGGCACCTCACATCCTCCCAGCCACGCTAATAAGTGGGTACTCTTGTCCCTGTTTTGTGGATAAGGAAACTGATTTAGAAAGTTAAGTTACATACCTAGGTAATTGTGTAATTAATAAGGTGATATAATCAATATGGGGCCAGGCACAGTGGCTCACACCTGTAATTCTGGCACTTTGGGAGGCTGAGGCGGGCAGATCACCTGTGGTCAGGAGTTCGAGACCAGCTTGACCAACATGGTGATATCCCGTTTCTACTAAAATACAAAATTAGCCGGGCATGGTGGCACGCACCTGTAATCCCGGCTACTCCGGAGGCTGAGGCAGGAGAATCGCTTGGAACCTGAGAGGTGGAAGTTGCAGTGAGCTGAGATCACGCCACTGCACTCCAGCCTGGGCGACAGAGTGAGACTCTGTCTCAAAAAAAAATACCAATATGGAATTACCATTTACCAAACATTTTCCATGTACTAGATACAGCAATATCATTGGCAATACCATCTTATTTCAAGTAATCCTCACCCAAGACCTGTAAGTGTTATTATTAGCCTCATTTTCTAGATGAGGCAACAGAAGTTCAGAGAGGTTAAGTAACTTGATCAAGACCACACAGCCATCGGTGGGGCAGAATTTGAACCCTGATCTGTGCACTTCCAGAGACCGTCTCTCTTTCTTCAATACCTCGATGCCTCTTGGTCTGCCAGAGCTGGGCCTGAGTCAGCATTGCAGCAGGGCTTAGCGGACGTGGGCTGAATAGCCAACGTGCCGGTCTCTCGGGGCCTGGGGGACTGGCTGGCCAGAAGGTCAGGACCTCTGGTCCCCATCCACTCAGCCTCTACCCGCACTGCCAAGGGCACTCAGCTTTCACCATAAAGCTCTTTCAACTTAACTCTGACAGTCACATTTATCATTAAAAATAAATGTATCTTGGCTTCCCGTGGCATGGAAAGCTACTGTGCAGTGATTCAATGGGCTTGTCACCCCTCATGGTTAGGCACGGGGAGCTGAACGACTGGATGGTCTCCAACGCCAGCTCTTCATTTTCTGCGGCTGGAGCCAGAAATATACGGTGGGCTGACATTTAATTTAGAATCCAACATACCTTGACATAAACCCATAATACAAAGGCGGGGGCTGCCAAGCCTGGTGGGGGTTGGGGGGCATCCAAGTGACAGGGTGGATTTCTTTCTTTCTTTTTATTTTGCTTTGTCAACACTGAGTGGTGATGACAGACGAGAGGCCGTGATCAAAGGCGAGAATGAGCACGGAGAGAATGTGTGTGTGTGTGTGTGTGTGTGAGCTTGTGTGTAGCCTTTGTGTCAATTCACGGGTGCATGGGCGGTGGGTCTGTGCCCCGAGCCTGCTGCGATGCTGTGTGTGGCATCTTGCGTTGTGTCTGAGGCGGGGCTGTCAAGGCTGAGGCTAGAACCCAAGAGCAGGACAATGTGATCACTCTGGCTGCAGACAGCACCTGCCAGATCTGTCTTTGTGTCTCTAGCCCTTCCTGTAGGTCTTCTAACACGGTCAGTGCTCAATAAATGCAGAGCAGTAAGGGGAAACGTGATTTTAAACGCTGGATGCAGAGCCTCTTAGGGAGAAAACTGGCTTTTTTTTTTTTTCTTTTTTCAGTAGAATGTCCTGATGGATGATTTAGGTGTGAAAAGCATAGACTCAAGACTGACCTGGGAGAAGCTGCAGGAAACTCAGCAAGAAATGCCCAGGTGGAGGGAAGAGAGCATGAGGTGGAGGGGAGAGAGCATGAGGTGGGGGGGAGAGAGCATGAGGTGGTGGGGAGAGAGCATGAGGTCGGGGGGAGAGAGCATGAGGTGGCGGGGCAGAGCCCCCAGGCAGGTGAGGTCGCTGGCAGGAGGCTGGGCCCTGAGAACCACAGCCCTGATGCAGTCCACATTAGTGGATATTTGCTCTTGAATGGAAAGTGATTTTCAGTGTCCTGCTGCAGAATCCCATCCGTTATCCTCCAATATTTGGTATGAAGTCTGCCCTGCTCAATAGTCTTATGTGGTGATGGTTTGGGGAAATGAAAAGAGTGGGCCTTGCCCCACACTGAAGTCCAGGAAGGGAAGAAGGAGCTGTCCAGCTACAGGTGGGGAGGGGAGGAGAGAGGTCCTCTTCAGACCCAGAATTCAAACTGAGCAGGGAATCCGACTGGGGTCGAGGAGGGAGTGCCTGAGCTTGCATCACTTTAATCAGCATTTTAGAGACACATTCTAGCCCCACAGATGCAGAATTTGGGGACAGATGCAGTATTTGGGGACCCCGGGGCAGCTAACACTTGGGGTGCAAATGTTTCTTGTTGAATGAGAGGAACGGGGTGTAGTAAATGAGATTCTTGCACGGAAGTCTGAGTGCAACCGGCGGCTGCATCCCGATCAACCGACAGTGGCCAAACTTTCAAAAATGCTGCATCTCCTCCTCATCCTTCTTTTAGATTCTGTCTACCAGAATTCCACCATCTGAAGTCCCTGGGGTGCAAATCCTGTTAGCTGTTAATTCTTCAGCTCTCATGTATGATGGCTTGTTGTGTCACGTGTTTTGCAGTTTTGCAGTGCGACTTCCATCTCTGTCAGAGCTTTATCCGCGGGAATCTGTGTGTCCAGGCTCCAGTCCGTCTCTCCCTGGGGGATGAGCTTGTATTTTCACGAGGCACTGAAAGACACTCCAAACCCAGGATTGCCTGAAGTTTAGTTCCCATCTTGCATGTAGAATAAATTCAGATCCAAAATATTCATGAGAACAGGCCTGTGGTTATTAATTTATGGGGGAAATTTTTTCCTTGTCATCTTCCTTTTCCCCCTGCAGAGAATTTTCCAAGTCTGCCAGTGCACTGAGGGTGTGGTCCTGGCTTCATGTTGGGTTTGGCTCCCTGCCTCCTTAGAGCCCAAGGCCTGTGTCCTGGGCCATGGCACCCAAAGGACATGGTGCCCCTAGCTGGCGATGCCCTGGCCCCCACGGCTTCAGCCCCAGCCTCTCTGGGTTTCCTGCTGCTCTTTGTTCATATTTGGCTGTGCCTTGAAAAGGATCCAAGTTATTGTATCCAAGTTTTCGTTTGGGTGTCTGGTCTGCCATATTGTTGGAAGCAAAAGTCTCTTCTTCTCAAATGCCTATTTTTCTTTTGTTTCTTAAACTTTAAAGTCAAATTTACACATATTAAAATGGACACGCCTGAAGGGTAGCATTGGGGAGTTTTGACCACCATGCCAATCAAGACACGAAACATGGCCAGGCGCGGTGACTCACACCTGGAATCCCAGAACTTTGGGAAGCTGAGGAATCTGAAACCAGCCTGGGCAACATGGGGAGAATCCCTCTCTACAAAATACAGAAAAATTAGCTGGGAGTGGTGGTGTGTGCCTGTGGTCCGAGCTACTCGGAAGACTGGTCCCTTGAGCCCAGGAGTTTGAGGCTGCAGCGAGCCATGATCATGCCACTGCCCTCTAGCCTGGATGACAGAGCAAGACCCTGCTTAAAAAAAATAAAAATAAAAAAGACACAGAACATTCCTCTCACCCTAGGAAGTTCGTGTGCCCCTACCCAGTAGCTTCCCCTGCAACTGCTGTTATGATTTCTATCAGCTTATTTTTGCCTTCTCTTACTTTGTGTAAATGGAGTCCTGCGGGGTGTACTTTTTGGGGTCCGGCTTCCTTCGCTCCTTCGCTCCCCAGATGAGCAGCAGGTGCATCCATGTTGTGTGTGTCGGCAGCTCACTCCTTCATATCGCCCGTGTATTTCATCGTATGGTTCTGCCACAATCTGTTGAACCATTTTTCTGTTGATGGGCATTTGGCCTGCTTCCAGTTGGAGCTGTTGAGAACAGCGTTGCTGCGGACATTTGTACACAGGTCCCTGGTGCACATAAGTACACATTCTTCGGTCGTATACCTAGGAGTGGAATTGCTGGGTCATAGGGTGGGACTGTGTTTAACTTTATCGGAAACTACAACATTGCTTTACGACGTGGCTGTCCTATCTGACACCCCCCACTAGCAGTACTGGGGTTCCAGGTGCCTGGTTTTCTTCTAGCGTCCCTTGGAGTGTCACAGTGAGAGATGGTGGCTGTGGTGTGTCTGCCGGGCGCCCTTGTCACTCACTCCCTCACTTCATTCATTCAGTCATTCCACAAACATCCGCGCAGCACCTCCCCTGCAGCCCCACCCACTCTGCCTTGTCCTAATTCCGTTTGGGCTCTTGGGACGGGGGCACCGCCTGTCCCTGGGCACAGCTTTGCATGGTAGGTACCCCCTTTTGGCACCACTCCTGCCAGCGGGTGCGTCTTAAAGCCGTGGTGGCGGAGGGAAGGGCGGCTCAGCTGTCATCTGTGCCTCCGAGGATGTTGGCGTCTGAGTCAAACCTCAGAAACCTGCCAGTGGCATGGAAGTGCTGCCAATCACAGTTCTGTTTCCCAGTCACCCCTGCCCCCCTGACCAGCTGCAAGTGCCCAGCACCCTCTAACATCAGCGACCACACGGCCGAGCCCTTGTGAAAAACGGCCACATTGCTTTCCGACGTGGTTGCACTGCTTGACACTCCCACTGGAAGAATAAATTAAAACCCCCAGGTCTTCATGGGAACTGGCCGGTGCTTATTAATTTGCAGGGGAAATCTTCCTCTGTCATCTTCCTTTCCCCCAGGTAGAATTTCTCACCGTCTGCCCATTCCCTGAGGGCATGGCCCTGGCTTTATGTTGGCTTCCTAGAGCCCAAGGCTTTGGGATTGGGGTTCTGGGTGCCCCACATCTCATATTCTGGGTCCCACTTCTTCCCCCCTGCCTGGAGAAGGAGGTGAACTGTACAGACAGAACCTCAGTTAGTGCCCCACCTGTTTTGCTTCTTGATGGGGAGATGCCTGCCTGAGCCTTGGGGGGATTCACAGGGCCCAGTGCTCCCGAGCGGTGCCCCCAGAGGAACCCAGGTTTCCTCTGCAGGCCTACCCGAAAGCTCCCCCGGCCACCTGTGCACCCAGGGAGACTCTTGTTCTCGCGCCTCTTCCCCCCTCCCACATCTGATCCACCAGCAAGGTCTTTCAACAAATATGTATTGAGCACTCCCACGTGTAGTTTAATTCTAATGAACAAATAAGACACATTCAGTGGTGATAAGAAAACAAACAGGGTGCTGTCATACAGAATGGCTGGGAAGGAGGCTGTGAGGAGGTGGCATTTGAAGGACCACATGGGAGGTGCTGAGGGAGTGGCAGGTGCAAAGGCCCTGGGCAGGAGCAAGGCTGGTGGCTGGTGTGTGCTAAGATGTAAAAAGAGGCCTTGCATTTAGAGCAGTGACACGTGGGAGGAGCAATGAGACTGGAGAGAGGAGAGACAGAAGGTGTGCACAGGTGATGAATTTGGGAATCACATGGTTGTGACAGAAAAGCACTGGAAGGGCCGGGCGCGGTGGCTCACACCTGTAATCCCAGCACTGTGGGAGGCCGAGGAGGGTGGATCACCCGAGGTCAGGAGTTCGAGACCAGCCTGACCAATATGATGAAACCCCGTTTCTACTAAAAATACAAAAATTAGCCAGGCATAGTGGCGGGCGCCTGTAATCCCAGCTATCTGGGAGGCTGAGACAGGAGAATTGCTTGAATCAGGGAGGCAGAGGTTACAGCAAGCTGAGATGGCACCACTGCACTCTGGCCTGGGCAACAGAGTGAGACTCTATCTCAAAAAAAAAAAAAAAAAAAAAAAAAAACGCATTGGAAGAATGTAGATGGGGAGAAGCCATGAGCTGACGGACATTTTTGCAAGCTCACTCTAGCTGCTGTGTCGAGGATGGGCTCTGAGGGGCTCTGGACTGGTGGGGACCAGTGAGGAGCTGAGGCCAGCTGTCCTTGGAAGAGATGAAGGCAGTTCAGACTGGGGCGTTGGCAGTGGATACAGTGAGACGTGGACAGACGTGGGACGAGTTTTGGAGATGGTGCCGGGAGGCCTGACTGATGGAGTAATGAGGAGTGAGGTAGGACAGCCGAGAGCTGGGCCCACGACGCTAGTGGGTGGTGGTGCCACTCAGTGAGACGGGGAGACCTGGGGAGGAACAGGCTGTGGTCACGAGTTTTGTTCTGGCCCTGTTACAGTCTGAGCTGCCCATTAGACCTCCAGGAAGGGCATGGAGTGGGCGTCAAATACTCAAGTCGAGTCCAGAGAGATCCAGGCTGGAGTCATCGACTCTGAGAGGCTGCAGGTGGTAATGGGCTCTGGAGAGCCATTGACTAGAAGAGGCTGCAGGTGGTGATGGGCTCTGGGGAGCCATTGCTTCTAGAAGACGCTGCAGGTGGGCAATGGCTCTCGAGGAGATGGAACCCTTGCTCCTAATTCCTCCCTCAACGTTAGAGAATTACACATCCACACCCTTTGCCTGATGACTCTACTGTGTGTCCTACCCCATCAACCTTGGATTTGGCTGCGTGACTTACCTTGGCCTTAAGAGGCACACTCTGTTCTTTCCTCATGGCCATGAGAACATTTCCTGGGAAGCCACTGGTCCCAAAAGGCTGACAGACATGTGGCACAGGCCTGAATCTGGCAGAGCTGTGAGCCAGGAAAACAAATATTGTTGCTGTAAGCCACTGAATGTTGGGAGTGGTTGTTACACAGCATAGTGCAGACACAGCTGACTGATACACAAGTAGAGGCAAGGTCCTGTCTTCCCTCCCAGGGCAGTGACAGAAGGAAATGAGATCGTGCACCCCAGGATTTGGCATGGGAGCCAGCACACAGCAAGCGTTCAGCACACATTCATTCGTATCACTAACCCACAGTTCCCTGTGGGCCTAAAGCAGAGACTCTCCCTAACTGTTTTCCTCATGGTAGCCCCTGACACATGCCAGCTGTATTTCTTTTCATTTTCACATTTTTATTCCAATTATTAAAATCACCTATTATCACTGTACCCAGAGATAAGCCTGGTTACTATTTTGGGGTGCTTCCTTCTAGTCTGTTTTCTCTTTTTTCTTTTTTTTTTTTTTTTGAGACAGGGTCTCACTCTGTTGCCCAGGTTGTAGTGCAGTGGCATGATCATGACTCACTGCAGCCTCTACTTCCTGGGCCCAGGTGATCTTCTTATCCTCCTGCCTCAGTCTCCTAAGTAGCTAGGACCACAGGTGCACACCAACTAATTTATTTCTTTTTTTTGTAGAGACAGGGTTTTGCTACGTTGGCCAGGCTGGTCTGGGCAACTCCTGGGCTCACGATATCCTTGCATCTCGGCCTCCCAAAGTGCTGGGATTACAGATTGTGAGCCACTTCACCCAGCTTCTGTTTTCTGAGTAATTGCCAGAGACTCATAAATACTGAGCCAGCAGGACCAGCAACTTCTTGGGAATCTCTTCGTCTGTGCTGATGTGCCACATGGATGGGAAGAAGCATCTTCGTGGCATTTCTGTGGCAGGCGCTTGGGGCTGGGATGGAAAACCACAGCAGCATTTATTCAACATTCACATGTACCAGTGCAGCTTGCACCAACGGATCTCCATCCACGTAGCTGCTCAGTGCTCAGCCTTCCAGAATGTGCCAAGACCTGCAACTGCACCTTCTCTCCGCAAGGGCAGCCCTCAGCCAATGGCGACGGAGGTTGGAAGAGTCAGAGGATAAATACTTCAGCTCCCTCGCCCTTCAGGGAGGGCATGTTCTACATGGTTCCCAGAGTTCTCCTGGGGTCTCCAGCCCCAGTGCCCAGTGCTGCATCGAACACACAGCACACCCAGTTATGGCTGCCTTCCTCTCCCTGTCTCCCCCTCCACTCCCCTTCCAGGGCTTCCTGGGTTATCTCCAAAGAAGCAACTGGTATTTACATCTCTGCTTTGGCAAAAGCCATCACAAGACAAGCGGGTGTTTGGGCTTGACGTGTCCCTCCCATCTCTTCTCACAACCATTCAGCAAATCCTCCTTTAACCCCTGCTCTTGCAGCTCGAGCTGCTGCCATGTGACACTTACTGAGGAAGGGGAGTGTCTGTGCCCCACCGACCCGGTCTTGCTCAGACTGAGGTTATACAATAGTTCCCATGTGACTGTGAGGATTTCCCTCACATTCTTCAAAATCCAAAAACTCAAGCCAGGCATGGTGGCTTATATCTGTAATCCCAACACTGTAGGAGGCCGAGGCAGGAAGATTGCTTGAGCCCAAGAGTTCAAGACCAGCCTGGGCAACATAATGAAATCCCATCTCTACAAAAAATTAAAAAATAAGCCAGATATGCTGGTGCATGCCTGTAGTCTCAGCTACTCAGGAGGCTGAGGTAGGAGGAATTCCTTGAGTCCAGGAATTCGAGGTAGTAGTAAGGTATGATTGCGCCACTGCACCCGAAAACAAAACAAAACAAATTCAAAAACTCAAGCTGGGCAAGGTGGCTCACATCTGTAATCTCAGCACTTTGGTAAGCCAAGGTAGGAGCATCACTTGGGCCCAGGAGTTTGAGAGGAACCTGGGCAACATAACGAGACCCCATCTCTACAAAAAATTTTTAAAAAAAATTAGCTAGGTGTGGTTGCGTGTGCCTGTGGCCCCAGCTACTCAGGAGGCTGAGGTGGGAGGATCACTTGAGCCCAGAAGGTTGAGGCTGCAGTAAGCTACGATCATGCCACTGCACTCCAGCCTGGATGACAGAGTGAGACCCTGTCTCAAAAAATGAAAATTAAAAAATCAGACATAAATAATTAAAACCCCCATACTTACTTTAAAACATAAGCTTATTTGACAGTGACACTAGCTAATATGCAGAGAGGATGTTCTTTCTGCCAGCAGCTGAGCTGGGTATGTAACATGTGCCAACTCATCCAATCCTAATAGTGGCTCATTATCGCCACACACAGGTGAGGAAATGGAGGCGCGGACAGCCCACACAGCTGAAGACTAAAGATCTATACCCAGGTCGTCTAACTCCAGGGTGGGTGGGGGAGAAACATGATGTCTGTAAACCTCCCTTATTTCTGGGCATTTATTTCTATTTTCTGGTTGTTGTAAACAGTGCGTAGGGAACAGCCTCGCCCTCAACTGCAGTTTGCCTTGCTAATTACTTCCTTAGGGTGGATTCCCAGGAAGAGAATTACAGGGTCAAAGAGCGGGACTGTCTTTAAGACTCTCCATCCCCACTGCCCAGCCCTGGCCTTGCCTTCCAATCTCCCATCTTCTTTCCCACACCGTCTTAAGTCAATAGGAAGCGTGCAGCCTTGGCCTCCCTCTGCCCTGCCCACACCTGCCTGTCTCTGCACCTGAGGATGTGGGGGTGACCTCCATTCCAGCACCCTGGGTCCCGTTCTGTGTCCCAGCAGGGAGAGTCTTCATGCAGGGGTTGCAGGTACCCCTGGAACACAGTAGGGGCTTGGTCGTGATTGAAGGAATGAATCAATGAATGAATGAGATCCCTGGACTACTTGGCTCCACTTTCCATTGCAAAGCAACCACCTGTGAATCAGCCTCCTCACTCTGGAGCCCAAAGGGCAGCCCTGAAGCTGGGAGGGTGGCTCCCTACTGCAGCATCAGAAGTGGGGAAGACCCCAACCACTCAGTCTGTACCCAAAGTCCATTTGAACCTGATGAATGCTTCTCTTGCTGAAACAAGTGCTTCAGCCAGGACGCCTTTGCTTGAGCCAGCCCCTCTGCCTGGAAGCCTCCCAGTTTGGGTTTTCTAGTCTGAACAAGAAGGAGAACAAAAATGCTGTGTTGGATATCCATTGCTGCGTAACATATTACCCCAAAACGGAGCAGCTCAAAACATGCAAGGCTCAGGAATTCAGGAGCAGCTTAGTTGGGTAGGTCCCATGCAGGGACCCTCAGTAAGTTGCAGTCATTATATCAGCTGGGGCTGCATCATCTGATGGCTTGACTGGGGCTGGAGGATCTACTTCCAAGATGGCACCCTCACGTGGCTGTTTGGCTGGTGGCCTCAGTTTCCTGACTTCACCATAGGGTAGCTTGAGTGTCTTCACAACATGGCAGCTTGGTTTTGAAGACACTCAACTTCACAGACTGCCAACCAGAGCAGGCAGAGAGAGCAAGATGGAAGCCACAATCTCTTATGACCGACTCTTGAAAGTCACATTCCATCATTTCTACCACATTCTATTGATTAGAAGTGAGTCCCTATATGCCATCCACACTCAAGGGCAAGGGAACTAAGCCTGTCCTAAGAGAGAAGTGGGTAGTTTTTGTTTGTTTGAGACTGACTCTCACCCAGGTTGGAGTGCAGTGGCACGATCTTAGCTCACTCCAACCTCCACCTCCCAGATTGAAGCAATTCTCCTGCCTCGGCCTCCCGGGTAGCTGGGATTACAGGCATGCACCACTACACCTGGCTAATCTTTCTATTCTTAGTAGAGACACGGTTTCGCCACCTTGGCCAGGCTGGTCTCGAACTCCTGACCTCAAGTGATCTGCCTGCCTTGACTTCCCAAAGTGTCTCAGGGCTGTGCAGAGATTACAGGTGTGAGTCACTGTGCCCAGCCAGAGTGGGTAGTTTTTAAAACCACCACAGATGCCTGCCAGGGGTGCAGAGAGGACTCATGGGAATGGGCCTGAGAAGTGCTGAGCCCAGTGCTGGTCATCCGAGGGCACTCAATAGGTGGTGGACACTGTTGTTTTATTATGATTATCTAGCACCCGGCATCCAGTCTACTCCAAATGGCACCATCAGCATCATCTTCCCGAATTTCACCACCCTCATTTCAACCCTTGCTCTCAGGGAGCCAGGGTCCCCCATTTTCAATAAGAAAAAGCCCAAACCCTTTTGCTTGGCAGTCAACCCCCCCATCCAAACCAATCCCTCCTTTCTCTGCTGAATGTGTCCCCTGTGCCAGCCACTTCCTTCCCACCACACCTTAGCCAGGCTACCACCCATCAAGAATCCTGCCCCATCTTGAGCCTCTGCCTTCCCTTGAAGCCCCTCAGCTCCTGTGCCTCAGTATTTTCCTTCAGCTCTAGATTCCTGCAGTGCTACAGCCATTTACACAGCCATCAAATTCCGGGCCTCTTCTGTCACTCACTGGTTCACCTCTGTCATCTCATCTCCTGCCCAACACTGCATCTCCTCTTGTCCCTTCTCTGAGAGACCTGTGGTTGAACACAGGGATGAGTGAGAAAGAAACCCAGCCTGTCCTCAAGAAACCAACAATATGTCCCTCAAAGACTGGGCTCATTGCTGGTGCCTCTGGGAGTCCCAATGTGGAGGACTTGTACATCACCATCATCACCATCATCAGCACCACCATCATTACCATAATTGTCCCCACCATCCTCATCACCACTGTCACTACCGTCATCACCATCATTGTCACAGTCATCATCATTGTCACCACCCTAATCCCCACCATCCTCATCACCACCATCATCGTCGCCACCATCATCATCCTTACCACCACCATCAGTGGCACCACTTTTGGGGGCAAAAGCAGCTCCAGAAACCATACCCCAAAGCAGGTGCCACTCAATTCCATGAGACCCTGCAGTCAGGAAGGGCCATGGGAGGTCCTGGCCTTCACCATGAGAACAGCCTCACCCGTGCTGACTTCCCCCCACATGGCATCAGAGGACCCCTTGCCCTGAGGCTACAACTCTTGCCCCCTTGTGTAGCCACCCCAGGGTGCAGCGCCAACTGTCCTGTCTACCTGGAGCGTAATACCACGAGGTCCCCAGCTCCTGGCTCTCCCCTAGGGGCTTGCCATGGCCCTTTGGCCTGAGCTTTGGGGTGTCAGAAGCCCCCACGGGGTGCATCGCTAAGACAAGCCCACCCTGCCAGCCTCCCCACCTCTCATAGTATTACAAGCGCCCCTGCCCCAGCACCATTCTGTGCCCCGCAGTGAGTGCAGCTGACTGTCACTCCTCGCCTCAAGGGTGCCCAGGCGATAGGAAAGCGTGAGGACAGTGGAGGCATAAGAGTTGTCTCAGGGCTATGCAGAGGAAGCCAGAGCCTCCCTAAATACCCCCAGCTCATGGCACCAGCTCCATTCTGCCCGGAGTCCCATGTCAGAGCCCTCAGCTCAGAGCCGACAACCATGCTAATCCTGTCCCGGGCTGGTGGCCGCCCCCACTGGGAGGGGGAGCGAGCTGCCCAGAAAGCTGGTTTGGAGTGCCCGTTAGCTGTGGATGGCATCATGGTGCCACCGGGAGATTATCCACACGCAGCTAGTCCCCAGCGGCCGACCCCAGCGCCCCGAAAGAAGGCAGCTAGCTATTAAGGAGATTCATGGGCAGGGGTGAGGCGAGGAGGAAGGCTAATCAAGCTGTCCTGATTGTAATTGTCCGAAGGTGCTGGCCTCTCTCGGAAACATGCCACTGTGGGCCCTGCTTCTGCGTCTCAGCAGGACTTCTCCCTGCTGGGACCGTGCTGGGTAATGTTCTTTCAACATAACTCTATTTAAATTCACATTTCCATCATCCCCCAGAGGAGCCGAGAGAGAGCTGAGCTGCGTGGTATAAGCCGGGAAAGGATTAGATGGGGTGGGTGTTATTTTTTTTCCTTTATTTTCCCTTAGTGATGGAGATGGGGTTGTGGGGGGTGGGCTGTTCTAGAATCCTGTAATACTGGAACTGGAAGAGCTATTGCAAACCATCCAGCTCAACCCTCTGGATGTCCAGATGGGAAACAGAGGCCCCCAGGGGCCCTCAGGATGCCCGGCAGAGCCCCCTTCTCAGATTCCTTCCCCCAATGAGACCCTGGGGTGGATGTCGAGGAAAGGCCCGGAGGTTGGGGGAACCCAATGGGGGCCTTGGAGGCCTGGAAAGCGGCCTGTGTTCCTGCGCTAGTTGGCAGGTGGCACAACTTTTCTCCGAGTCAACGTGCCAGGCTTCTGAGGCCCCCCAGAGCCCATCCCTGCTGCTCTGCTGAGCCCCTGCCATGAGTCGCCTTTCTCCAGAGCTGCATGTTCTCTGCAGGGGGCCCTGGAGGGCTGGCAAAGGCTCTGGCCTATCAGGAGAGGAGGGACAGGTGAGCGGGGCAGTGGGATCGCATGGCCAGGAGTGTGGCTTCTGGCCCTCCGGAGCCTGGGTGGGGGGATGGGGAAGGGGCTGTGGCATAGACTGGGGCTGAGACCCCGGGGAAGGAGGGTCCCTGTCGCCTGGGGCTGGACCCGGAGGGTGGGGACGCCTAGGGCAGCAGACAGGAGGCAGCAGATGCGGAAGCAGCTGCTCTGGGGATGGAACTCCTAGCCTTCTGAGTGCCAGAAATGTTTAAATAAGCATCTGGTTTTGTTTTTTGAAATTTCTTGCATTATCAGCCGTTTGGGTGCTGTGGAGGGGGCTGAAGCCCGGCCCAGATTTCACCCCCTTCCCTGGAGGCCTTGCCACCATAGTGACAGCAGGGTGGGAGTGGGGTCACCTCTTCTTCTGAGCAGCCAGGCAAAGCCTTGTGGGGCCAGGTCCCAGTGGCACAGCCACGGCTCAGCTCCTCGCCGGCGTGAGCTCAGGAAGGCTGCATCCCCTCCTCGGACCCTCACCTTAGACTGGTAGGAGGGGGTTTGGTGTCGTTCCCAACTGAACCCTCACTGGATCCAACGGGATCTCCAGCTGGAGCCTCTCCTCCAAAGTGAGGGGCATTTTATCCTGGGCAGGGGTAGCCTCCTCCATGGGTGCAAAGGCTCTGAGCTATCACTATGTCCAGCATGAGCCTCTCCTGCACTCCCATGGACCCAAATTTTCTCATGTGCCAGGCCCTGCAGTGAGCCCTGATCAAGGTTCAGAGAGGTTGAGATGTTCATCTAAGGTTGCACAGCCTGGAGATGTCCTTATCAGCGCCTCGTGGTGCTCACTGGGTCTAGTCTGCCACTCTGATGGCCCCAGGGAGGTGAGTGGGCAGCCACCGGGCTGAGCGTCAGGCGTCCTGGGTTCTTAGCCAGCCACCCCCTCAGCCACGCTCCGTGACCTTCATCAACTCACAGCCCCTCTCCAGCCTTAGTTTCCCCGTCTCCTAATAAGGCCTACCCCTCAGAGCCTGTGTAGAGGTCAAAGAAGACAACGTTGTGAAGTTATTTTGCAAAGGGCTTAGGGAGGAGTCACAGACACAGATGCTGACAGGGCAGGCGGGTGGATTGGGAAGGATAGAGGCGGGAGGCCCTGGGTTTCTTTGGCCGGCCTGCCACTTTGTGACCCTCCAGAAAGGGCCAGATGTGAGAGGTTTGCACAGTGCAGTGGAGGCAGGCAGACGTGGGTTCTGGTCCCAGTCTTGCCACTTACTGACCTTGGGTAAGTGACCCGAACCCTCTAAGTCTCGGTTTCTTAATCTGTAAATGGGGATGATAATAATAACGCAACAAGGCAAATCTCCTTGGGTGACCACAAGGTGCAATGAGATTAGACACATCAACTCCACAAGACAGGGTGTGGCACCTGCAGTGGCTCAGTAAATGTTGGCTGGTGTTGCTATAATAATCACCACCACTATCATCACCATCACCACCATCACAACCATCACCATCACCACCACCACCACCACCACCACCACCACCACCATCACTACGATCACCACCACCACCACCATCATCACTACCAGCACCACCACCACCACCACCACCACCACCATCACACCACCACCTCTACTACCACCACCACCACCACCACCACCACCATCACCACCACCATCACTACGATCACCACCACCACCACCATCATCACCACCAGCACCACCACCACCACCATCACCGCCACCACCACCACCACCACCATCACCACCACCACCACCACCATCACACCACCACCTCTACTACCACCACCACCACCGCCACCACCACCAACACACCACCACCTCTACTACCACCAACACCACCACCACTGGGCAACAATGGGTACAGTTTGGCCAGGAGTCCAGGAAACCTGCCAGAGCCTGGACACC
>CAUYLG010068854.1:0-48516 GCA_963573385.1 Cacajao melanocephalus | reverse complement strand
CTATTTTAAAAGTGACCACATAATTGGAAGTAAATCACTCCTCAGCAATTGCATAGCATTTCACAGGTTTAAATAAAATATTGGTTGGCTGCTTGTTTTTTTCATCCCTTATTCCTTCCTGTCTTCATTGTTAAGCACAATTACTGGCATAAAAGAGGTTTTTAATACCCATTTTTAGACTGCATTCTAGCCTGGGCAATAGAACAAGAATCTCATTCTGTCTCCCTCTTTCTCTTCCTCTTTCTTTCTCTCTTACATTCTTTTTTTTCTTTCTTTCACTCTTTTTCTTTCTTTCAAAAAATAAAAATAAAAAATAAATTAAAAAATAAATAAAAATAAAAAAGCCACTCCATATTTGAGATTTTTGAAGTTAAAGAGAATTAACATTTAATGAGTATTAGAAATTGTAAATTACTTTATATGCATTGCTTCATTTAATCCTCAGAACTTTATGAGGTAGTTACAATTATTGTCCACATTTTGAAAGATGTAAGATCACAGTAATTAAGTGGTGGAACAAGAAAACTATCTTCAAACCCAAACTATTTGATTCCAGAGCAGCTTTACAAGGTACATTACGAAAAATAAACACCATTTTCTTTGGCCTAATAGGAAGATATCCAAGATTATGTGTTTGAGCCCCATTCATCAACAACCTCAGTGATTCTTTCAGTTGATATTTACTCTGAGCTTAAGAAACATAACACAGTGTCCATCAAAATGTCAAAAAATTAACTAAAAGAAATGTTATACTTAGCTCAGCTAGACATTTTAAGTAGGAGATACAAAGGCCACACAAGATTTTTCTCCAAAGTATCTTTGAACCTAAAGAAACAGACAACAGTCTTGTAGAATACAATGCAAGACAGCACATAATTACTTGCTCTATTGTGTAGCCCAGAAAATGTGTACTATGAGAAATATTAATAGCTAAAAACGAACTTTGACATCTTCATAGATGCTTATGAATATAAAACTCCATTTTAGTAACCACAAAAATGTGCCTTAGAGTAGAGAAATCTAGTGATCAAAAAGGAGGAACACTTTTACGTTAAGAACAATTTCATGGTCTACACAACTCATAAAAATCTCAAAAATAATTCCCCTGCTTTTGGAATTGCAGAATTATAGAAAAGCAAGGTAACTCATAAGAGTAAACAAACTTGAGGTATGAGAAAAGGGCACTTGGAAACTATCTTCAAATATGGGCATGACCATCCCACAAAGCAGGCGTATGTTTATTTCTTGTAGTTTCAAAACAGTGAGAGCTCAAGAAAGAGAACATTCTCATGTGCATTTATTAATAGAGACATTATGGTAATACAACATGTTTAATTGTCTATAATTGAAAGCTGCACATTGTGTTGTTTGAAAGGTGTGGGGAAAAATAACAGTAACACGGAAACACAAACATTCTAGCTCCACTGTGGCTTGCCGTTGAGGTTCGTCCATGTTAGGTTAGTCCATGTGTATTTATTAATAGAGACGTTATGGTAATGCAACATGTTTAATGGTCTATAATTGAAAGCTGCACATTGTGTTGTTTGAAAGGTGTGGGAAAAAATATCAGGAATATGGAAACACATTCTAGCTCCATTGTGGCTTCCCGTTGAGGTTTGTCCATGATAGGTTAGTCCAGTATGATGGCACCCTTATACTTATGCACATCACATTCCATGTCCCCTCCTGGAACACAAGTTATTCATTCTTCCCTCTAGATAAACCCACAGAATTCAGAAAACTATTTGAAGACTACCCTATGTTCCCATCCTTATTAATAGATTCCTCCCTACTTTGAACTTGTGTTTCATGTATTACTTGAGTCCCACAGTACCGTCTCTTCACTATTCCCCTGGATGAATCTGACCTCCCAAGGAGAAAAAGACAGGTCTGTATCTTCTACTTCTGATATTTCCAGTAGAGCCCAGTGCAAATGTGGAAACTTAATGGTCAAAAATACCACAAATAATTTGTGTTACCATCAATAGGTTACCAGGTACTCCCACAAACCCTATTTAGTTGAATTCTCATTAACAACCTATTAATATACTTGTTGAGAAAATGGAAGTTGAGTTAGTAAGCAATATGCTGATGGTCCCATAGCTAATGAATAGCATGAGTTCTGCTTCTCTAAACTCAAGCTTGATATGAGTGGGTCATTCTGTTACATGATCTCATAGTACTCTGAACCTCTGTTGCCTTTTCAATTTAATAAATAAACCAGCAATTATTTGCTTCGAATTTTTCCCCCTATGTCTATGAACTCCATATGGTTAAGATTCTATCTGGTTCATTCCAGTATTTTCTATAGTCTTTAACACAGATAGGCACAAAGTAAATATGTGTGGAAGAAAGAGAGGAGAAGAGAGAGAAGGAATGAAGTGTCAATAAATGTTAGGCTGGAACCAAAGACTTGAGTTATAGGTGAGTCTATAGTTCTATGTCTTACAACCATGTAGGCGAATTCTATTTGAACCATTCTGGGGGTTAGGGATTGAGGGAGAGCATTAATGAGAAAAGAAACTAAGAGAGCATGAGAGCATGATTTAAATAGTATAAGCAGTTCCATATACCATTCCTCTCAATTACACTCATGTCCAGTAGTGAGTGTGAGGTGGGAGACTTAGCAGGTCTAGTTCTTACCTATGCTTCATGGAATGAACATCTAACAGGGCTGTATGTGATTTGTGTTTAGTGATACACTGTACTTTTTTCTATATTACACAGCCCTGAAAATATTTTAACTGTATTCATTCAAAGAAATAGATATCTGTTTTGTCACTACAGGATAAACTGGCCCTGTTGAATTTCAGAGGTATTATGTCACCTGCTTAGAATATTTTCAAGAATAGTTGTCACTAAACTTGATGTTTGCCTCATATGCTGACTTGAGAGCCTGTTTTTAAATATAAGGCTTGACTGTCTTGTTAGTCTTCATTGATGCACTAGTTCTACTAAACTTACCTTTTATATAACATCTTAAAATTCTGTAATTTTACAGAAGAATTTTTCTCTACTGCCTTTCTTTTTCTTCTGACTCACAAAATACTTGTGAATCTAAATAGAAGACATCTTTCTCTTCAAAATACCTATAAAATACTGTTGGCTAGAAACTTCAAAACAAATAAATAAAAATCTCTCTCATGCCTTGGAGAATTACAATAGTGTTCTGTAAAATCAATATGGCTGAAATGCACTCAGTATTGAGTTAGCCTTGGGAAAAGGGTACTCTAAGAGAGCAGACATTCTCTCCAGTTGAGGCTTTGCATTTCATTAATGGCTTTACAGGGAAGAGTTTGCTTTCCTGAGGATCCTAGATTTGGTTTTCAAACACAACCCTTCTCCTGATTTATGTTGTGACCCCGGGCAATTTATTTCCCATTTTTGAACTCAGTGTCCTCATCAATTTAAAGAAAAATCAGAGAAAGTAACATCTAGGGTTGTCTCCATCCTTGGCAAAGCAACTCCACATTCAAGCCATACCAAATAAGCAATAAATTAAACCAATATGTCAATTTCAAGAAAAGGTTTCTAGCTCATATAAGACTCTCCAATTAAGAAAGTCTGGAACTACCACTATCTGTAACTATGGTTCTGGTTTTAAAAGATGGAGGGTGATACAGTAGGGCAAGGGCCACTTTGGTTTGTCCTGTATTTCAAATGTAAGTGAACTTTCTAATATAACTTCTGGGGCTAGACTTAAAGAATTAAAAGAAAAAAAATGTCCTTATGGTTGGATTTAGGGGATGTCCTGGTCAGCTAACAATGTCTTTCACAATCCCAGACACCTTTCAGAAATTCTACCTGTAAAAGTCCCCTGTTAGAAGGCAAATCCTATTGGTAGGGCAACCCGCTAAGGCCATGCTTGTTATTTAGGGGCTGGGGAAATAGGGATACTAGTAGGTGGTACTGGAGTATGTAAATACTAAGTTAGGTGCCAGACACTAAAGCCATATTTCATTAATCCACAATTTGCCAAGGTTGTCTCCCACACTAGGCCTCTAGGTGCAATCGTTGCATATTTCATGTGACTCTGCCCAAGAGGCTGCCCACTCTGCAAATCTTTGTCATCCAAGGCCCTTAAAGAACACAAAATTTCTTTATTCTACCTACTGAGAGATACTTCAGTCCTGTAAACTTAGAAAGTGTAGGAATTTAGGAGAGACACACATCTGGAATAGGAACAATAGAAACTTTTTACAACTAGTTATGCCTTTAAAGCAATAAATAAAAATAAAGACAGGCACAGCCATGGCTTTTGTTAACGATGATAAAAAGATATCACAGGAAACAGTGTTAAACCAAGACCTTGGGAATCACAAACAATATAGGAAAAAGGTGGTACTTTTTATGTGAATACTGCCACCATCAACTAATGATCCAGACATTATTCAACCCAACCTTCCCCTCCCCTGAGTTACCCACCACGATCTATCTCAGCTATGGCTCTGCCCAAGAAGTCACCAATTCTAACACTTTCATTTTACATTTTGTGTGACTGAGGCATAGCATCCAAAAATAGCCATTTGCTTATGGGCACATAACAAGTTTTAGTGGCAAAACATAAACTCTCTCTTTTCTGTCTACAATTTTGTTGGCAGGTGTGTTTATGTCAGAGTCCAAAATTGTATTTATTCTCCCAGAACCAAATACTTTTCCAGAAATATGCCAAACTACCAGCAGTAGAAAAATTCATAAAAGCAACCCATTTCATTCTCAGGACAGACAAGGACTAAGATGATTAAATTAAATTTAAAAAGAAAAAAGAAAACACCTTGAGATTATCTAGTTCTATCTGCCAAGTGCAAAATTTCACACTGATTCACATCAGTTCTCTTCCTACAATCACATCTCCCATTTATAATTGCTAAATATGCCCGGTTCACAACGTTTTCCCATTTGGGTGCCCTATTTGAATTTGTATATAAATATTCCTCCAAATGTTCCATTTGAATACACAAAATATCCGTTTCAGCACAGAGTACATAAATTCTGGGCCAGAGGAGTGTGATGTACTGCAAAATAGCACCAATTCAGGAGTCAGGTCATGGAAATATGGACATGGCTCAACTGTATCCTGGCCATGGGACCTTGGGTAAGTCAGTTTCTCACTCTGAGCTTGTTTTCTTAATCTCAAAGTAGAGGAAATGAGACTTTTCATGTTCCTCTCACTACATATCTGAAAGAATCTATCGGGCCATAGATATGAGGTTTTTAAACTATTCAGGATCCTTGCTTTGAGCTAAAAGAAATATAATCAGAGGCAGATATTTTAAAAAACTACAAGGAACTTTGGAGCCAAGTGATACGTACTCAGTTCCAGTCTTTCTCCCAACTTGCTCGTGTTACTTCTCTGGGCTGTAAGTCCTTATCAATGAAATAAGAACACAAGATTGAATAATTTTTAAATTTCTCCTCTAATTCTGAGACTGGCCAATTCAGCATTTGCAGCGTTATTTAACAGTCCTGTAACTGTGACTTGAGTTTTAGGCATATCATTACCCGAGTAAACTCTCTAACTCCTTTCAGCAACAGGATTCTGCCGCTGTCATGTGAAGCATGGTACTATTATGCAGAGCAGTAAAACTTGGCATACATAACAACTAAATACACTGTGGGACCACTTAGCTGGGTCCCGGAATAGGGGACAAAAATAGCTAAAAAAAATTGATGAAATATAAATGCAGTCTGGCGTTAGTCTATAAGTTTGTTCCAGTGTTAATTTCTTGGTTTTGATCTTTGTTATATGGTTAGGTAAAATGTTAACATTATGTATGAGAAGCCAAATTAAGTGTTCATAAGAACTCTCTGTAATGTCTTTATAACTTGTGGGAAGTCTAAGATTGTCTCAAAACAAAATGTCAAAAACATACACACATTATTTTTCATAGGAATCACCTGGAGTTGAAAACACAAATTTCTCCAATCCCAGAGACATGGAAATGATAGTCCTGGAGCAGAGCCCAGGAATCTGCATTTTTAACAGGTATACCAAAAGACTGATGCAGATTTCTTAAGAATAATACTTGAAAAAACTTGGATCTGAAAGAAGCACAAATTTACAATAAAACAAGTGATAATTAGAGATAAGTAAATTTAAGAAAATACAACCTGAGGATGTACAAGGGTTCTGGGATACTATTTAAGTTTTGGGTTTACCTCTTTCAATTGCAGTATAAAACTAGACAAATTACTAATATACTGAACCTCACAGTCCTCATTATAAAGGAAGAAGGTAGATTATAGATTGCTAATGGCCATTCCTGTAGAATACATAAAAAAGTCTAGAATAGTGAACAGTGTTGTCCAAAACCTCACATTGGCAGCTACAAGTCTCTTACAGCATCTGTGAGGATTCCTTTCTCTTATGCTACTCAATACAGCCAAGCTGCAGCATCTGTCCCATGCATGCAAGGGTCTTGTCCTACAGTGAGTTAAAGCACAGCCACAAAGAGGACACAGCCAGAATAAAAAAAAACATAGCCCCTAAAACAAGGTCAGCAGCCGGGGACATTAGGTTTTGAATTTGCTTTATTGAGTGGAGAAGCAGAGACTGTAAGTCCAATAGCAAGCTCTTTTGCATTGTGAAATAGAAATCCTAACCTCCATCTGTGAAGACTCTGGGGAAAAGAAATAAGGTCTTTGGCTCTAGGCCTTTCATTATAGAGCAGTTTTATAACAGATGAGGCTACAGACTCATAACTACTGTGTCTCTGGCAGAGACACTGCCCAGAAGAAAAAGAAGATGCATTTAAGTCAGCTCAGAGCAACTAAATGTAGAATGGCACTGACTAAAGTCTAGGCATGGCCCCTGGCTTCTTGCTTGACTATTATCTCTTCTAAGTGTAGATGCATGCGTACACACATACACACACACACACACACACACACACACCTATTATCTCTTCTAAGTGTAGATGCATGCATACACACACACACACACACACACACACACACAACACACACAAACTAGCATAAGAATAAACTTTCCTAATCAGAGAGGGTCAGGGTATGTACCGAAACAGAAATTCCCAAAGTGCAGGTAATATGCCAAACTTATCCATTCCAATTCTATTGACCTGACTCAAGAGGTTAAATAGATTAATTTGGGTTTTTAGAATTTTTTTTGTACAAAGAGCTTTAAATCAAATTACATTGAGAGACAATTATGTGAAAATATCTGCCTTTAGGAGAAATCAACTCAATAAATAAACCTCTTCAAAAGATACTATTTACACTCTTTTTGGTTATAAAAAATCCAAAACTAATGGCAATATTTCTTAAATTACTTTGTTTTCAGTAACAACACAATAAAAATTAAGTCCTTTAAGAGAGTCAGAGAGAAATAAATGTAATTTATTACTAAAATATAAATTGCAGAATAGTATTATTATTTTCATTCTAAAGCTGACTAACTTTTGAGACATACTGAACAGACTCTTAAGAAAAGTTAGAACAGAGTGGCAGTCATCAAAATTAAACTGACTAAACTTAATCTATTTTCAGGAACTCTGTAGAATTTCCAACAAAATGACCAAAGAATTATTAGCTCTCGCTCTGCATTTTATATTTGGTCTGATGTAAATGTTAGAAAGTTTTTCTTTACATTGATCTCAAATCACTTAAATTTCAACCTGTGTTGTTTCTAGTTCTATTATTTGGAGCTGAATAATATATCTTTTATTTTTTAAGGGCATCATGATTTCTTATTTTCTTTAATGTTTTTAATAGTATCTGTGAATCAACTCTAAGTCTTTCCTTTCAGAAGAACATATGAAACTAACATTTTCCGAATGCAAACATGTCACTTGTTATTATAGACCATGATTATACAGCATATTTAACTTCTTTAAAACTTGATTTCCTCATTTGTAAAAAGGAGCAAAAAAAATTGAATCATTTAATTTTCATCTTAATAATAACAAATTTTAAGTTGTATTTTATGTGGAATTACACAGAAAGAGAGAGAGAGAGAGAGAGAGAGAGAGAAAAGGAAGGTGGGCTAACACATCTAAATTGAGACACAGGTGTTCAAGATCAGCAGCAAGAATTTGAATCCAGATCCAACAACTCTAAAAATCCACCATCTATTACAATGACTCCAGGCAAACAATTGTAGATTCCAGTGCTTTTCCTGAAAGCCAAAATGAATTTATGCTCTAAAGCATAAAGCGAAGAAAAAAACTGGGGGTTGGGGGGATGGCATATCTGATTTGTCAGTTTGATAGTTTGTTTAAAAATAGTTTCCTCAGAATAAAACATGCTAGGTATGTAGAAAGAGTTCCCATAGCATCTGGAACCAAGATCTAACCCAAAGTGAAGTATAATGAACAGAAAACGTTTCATCTATTTATTCCAGAGATGCTGATTTTCTGGATAAAGAATTGGAGGTATGGGGATGGAAATTATTAACTGGAGTCAGCAAACTAAAAGATAGTGTGTTGAATCAGTAGTTCAATCTTCCTTTATATTTTGTTTTGTTTACCAAAGGTAAAACCACGTTATTTGTTTAACCAAGACTACTACTTACTGTTGTGTAAATTTTTTGTTTCCCAACTCTAGAGGGCACCACTCATCTTCCTTGTCACTATATTTTGTTGTGATATCACGGCAATTTTCAAGCAGATGACATTAAAGTGATTTAAAGAAGTTTAAAGTGAAATATATATATCAGACAATAGCAGGGCTGTGCTTTGCCTCAGAACCACAAAGTTAGAGAGAAATATCTGGAGGATTGTGCTGTCACAGCATAAAACCCTTTGTTATTGTAAACAAAGCAGGAAAAAATCCAAGCATCAGTAGAAGAAAAAAATAAAAGTGCTCCGGATGGTAGTACATTCCTTTCTGGCATTCTCCTCATCTTCCACCTCATCTGAGTACCATACTTGCTTAGAAAGCCCATAATCTTGGCTCAGTTCTACAATCTTCTGTCTCACCCTTCTAAGTGATTAGCATCATTGTAAAAATTCATTTCACTGTGAAAATCAGAGCCTTTATAATTTCATGAGTTGAAACTGCTTATGAGCCTCATGTTTCTTTGTGATCAGTTCACTCTCCCATTTTTACGAGAATTCTGCAGGCCTTTATCACTCTCTTCAAACCCAGTATTCAGCCCTTAGATCTCTCTTAAAGTATGGTCCTGTCTTCTATTTCATCAAAAAATTGAGGCCACCAAGTGTGATTTGCATCAACTAGCTTCCCTTCTGCCAACTATAAATTACGTATGTCTATATCAATCCTCAGCTTCATTCCTCCAATCTTTGAAAATAACATGGTATGGTATTCCCTCTAGAAACTGCTCCCTCTTGTGTACATTTGTGTTCCTTTTCCTACCTTTGGTTACAGATATTTAACTGTAGCCAGAACAACTTCATCTGCATCTCCCACAGCTGGCTGAAATGCAACTTGTCTAAACTTATATCTTTTGCCCTAAATTGCTTTTTCCTACCAATATTCTTGATATCATTTATCAGTACTATCAAGCTTTGAATCAGGGAGTGCTTTCTGACTTTTATCTTTCCCTCATTTTCAAATACAATATATTCATCTAATCAATCATTATATCCCATTGATTTCGGCTTTTATTTGTTTCTTGCATTTTAGCCCCTGACTCTCTTTGCCTTTCACTTCTGTCCAGTTTCTGGATATTGCTCCTCTTCTGGATAGCCTCCTAACAATGCCATGGCTTCCAGAATTTCTTTAAATCCTCTATCCACCAGAGCTACTTACATAAAATGAAAACCTGAACACATTAATTCTCTAACTAAGAACTTTCACTGGATCTGTATTGATCTACTTTTCTTACCTCTTCAATCCCTTGAACACCACACTTGCTTCAAAAAACTTACTCTGGGCCTTCTCCTTTAACCTTCAGAAAACATCATAACTCTATATGTAATTCTCTACACATATCTCTGTATTCTGTGCATGTTATTTTCTCCTAAGAAAATCCCCTCTTAGTGCCTCCCTTTTCTCTCTAATCATTCCTCATCTAATTTCACTTTCACTTCAGGACATATCTGAGATACAACCTCTTCCAGGAAGATTTTCTTAAGCATCACTATTGCGCTAGGTTAGATAACTCATCTTTGGTACTCCTATAGTAGCCACTAATGTTCTTAGATTTTATAATTTGTTATTCTGTGTCTTTTTTTCCTCCATTACAATTCAGTTTATAGAAAAGGGATTGACAAACTATAGCCAATGAGCCAAATCTAGTCTACCACCTGTTTTAGTAAATATATTTGACTATTGAAAGTAAAAATTATAACAGTGTCTAATACAGTTCCCAGTGGATGTATATGCAATATATAAGAAACTGCAACATAAAAGAAACTTATATCAGAGTGTAAGGTTCGAACATTATGTTTGAAGTGGTAAAATACCTATTCTAAATAAAAGAATTAAGTATTTATATTTGTAATCCCTTATATTTGTAATCCCTAGAATTAAGTATTTATATACTTACTCTGCGGCCAGTATCAGCTTTGCATTTCCCAGGGACAGAGTTACCAGAGGTAAAAGACAGGACCACCATTTTTGACCCTCTCTTCCTGACCCCCACCCCCACCCCACTGCCCTCAGGCTTGGGAGGGAGTGAAGAATTTATGGACTATCACCAGCCTCCAGGACAGCACAAATGCCTTACAAAATGCAGTCAGACTGTTTTCCACAAGGGTCCCTGTCCCTGTGACTCCTCACTGTGCAGAGCCTCTCAACCTGGGCCCCCAGCACAGTTACCCTACCCCAGCCTGCACGCTTCAGTCATTGGCAGCTCTGCCTTTCTCTGGAGAGAAAAACCCAGAGTCAACCCACAGCCCTTCTGCCATTGCAGCTGCAGAGGTACCACCCATACTGCTCTCAGGCTGGGAAAGGAACAAAGGGCCTGGCCACTTTGCTGGCACCTCCAATATGCCACAGCTACCATACAGAGGGGAGCTTAGTTTCTCTTCCCTGTGAGCCGCCACCCACCATCCCTCACCAGGCATGGCTCCCAGCTCTGTTCACAGCACAGCCACCCCACTGCTGACTGAACCTTCCCATTGGCAGCAGCTCTGTGTTTCTCTGAGGTGAAGCCCCCAGAGGCAAATAGAAAGGCCTCTACCATTGCAGTAGAACTGCCCTTGCTGCTCTTGGACTGGGGAATGAACAAAGACCCTGAGTGCTTTACTGGCATCTCCAGCATGTTGCAGGCACCCTATGGAAAAAAGGCCAGTCTGTCTTCCCTGTGAGCCCCTGCAAGTCCCCAATCTTCCTCTGCTCATCACCAGGCAGGGCCCCCTGGCTTGGGCCCACAATGCAGCCACCTGACCCCAGGCAGATTGTTCCAGTTGAGAGTGGTTCTGTGTTTCTCTGGGGTGGAGTCCTGAGAGATAAGTGAAAGGCCCTCTGCCATTGCCACTGCCAAAGTTCTTACCCTTGCTGTCCCAAAGCCAAAGAGGAAACATAAAACCTGAGCTTGCCCCAGGGCTTCTGTATGCAGCATGGAAGTGCCAAGCCAAGATGTACAGCCACCACTCAAGTGGGAGAGGAGCCCATACTAAGAGCACATAAAGAGAGCATGGTCATAAACACAAGGACACACAGAGGAGCCTTGTGGCTAAGCAACAGCCTACCTATTAGCCATTACATATAAACGCCATCTACTGCGTCACACCCCAAACTTCAAAACCAAAAATACTTTGCTATGTCCCCCTGTGAAATCAAGGACAAGAATTTAGTCACAAATACCAAACCCAGAACAAAGCCTCAGTCCTCTACAATCATCCAGAAATGAAGTGAACTGATTATACTCAAATTACACCACAGGTTAAGGAACATCAACCCACACAGATAAGAATGAACCAGTGGAAGAACTCTGACAATGTTAAAAGCCAGAGTATCTCCTTCCCTCCAAGTGACTGCACTAGCTGCCCAACAATGGTTCTTAACCGGAATGTAATGGCAGATACAGAATTCAGCATCTGGATGGTATCAAAGACCACTGAGATTCAGGAGAAACTAAAACCTTTTCCAAGGAATCTAAAGAATCCAATAAAATAATTCAAACATGAAATAGCCATTTTAAAAAAGAACCAAACCAAGAAAACAGAGCTAAAAAAAATTCACAAGAGTTTCATAACACAATTCGAAGTATCAACAGCAGAATAGAAAAGCTGAGAAAAGAATCTCAGAGCTCAAGGACCAGCTCTTCAAATTAACTCAGACAAAAATAAAGAAAAAATAATTTTTAAAAATGAAAAAGACCTTCAAGACATATGGGATTATGTAAAGAAACCAAATCTATGACTCACTGGTGTTCCTGAAAGAGAGGGACAGAGAGCAAGCAACTTAGAAAATATATTTAAGGATATTGTCCATGAAAATTTTCCCAACCTCACTAGAGAGGTTGACATAAAAATTCAGGAAATTCAGAGAACTCCTGTGAGATACAAGACAACTATCCCCAGGAAAAGTAGTTATAAGATTCTCCAAGGGTAATGCTAAAGAAAAGATATTAAAGGCAGCCAGAGAAAAGCGGCAGGTCGCCCTACAAAAGGAACCCCATCATGCTAACAGCAGAACTTTCAGCAGAAACCCTATAAACCAGAGGATATTGAGGGCCTATATTCAGCATCTTTAAAACAAATTTTAATTACAAATTTCATATCCAGCCAAACTAAGCCTCATAAAAGAAGGAGAAATGAACTCATTTTCAGGCAAGCGAATGCTAAGCGAATGCTAAGGGAATTCATTACCACCAGGCATGCCTTACGAGAGGTCCTTAAGGGAGTGCTAAGCATGAAAAACAGAGACTGTTACCAGCCACCACCAAAACACAGTCAAGTTTGTGTTTTGGTGGTGGCTGGTAACAGTCTATGGTTATAGACCATCAACACTATAAAGCAAATACACAATAAGTTCTACATAACAACTAGCTAACAATGTGACAGGATCAAATCAAAATATATCGATATTAACCTTGAAAGTAAACAGGTTGAACACCCTATTCAAAAGACAGAGTGGCTAATTGGACATGGAAGAAAGACTCAACTATACGCTGTCTTCAAGAGACCCTTCTCACATGTGAAGACACCTACAGGCTCAAAGTAAAGGGATAGAGAAAGATCTAACCAGCAAACATAAAACAAAAAAGAGGAGGTATTGCTATTCTTATTTCAGACAAAATAGACTTTAAATCAACAATGATCACAAAGAACAAAGAAGGGCAGGCATTACATATGATTAAAGGTTGAATTCAACAAGAAAACTTAACTATCGTAAATATATATGCACTTAACACCAGAGCACTCAGATTTACAAAACAAATTCTTAGAGATTTACAAAGAGACTTAGATAACCACAAAAAAAATAGTGGGTTATTTCTGACAATATTGGATAGATCATCAAGGCAGAATGCTAACAAAGATATTCAGGACCTAAACTTGTCACTTGACCAAATGAACCTTTCTCCCTCTCTCCCTCTCCCTCCCCTCCTTTTTGAGACAGAGTATTACTCTGTCACCCAGGCTGGAGTGCAATGGTGCAATCTTGGCTCACTGCAACCTCCCCCCTGCCAGGTTCAAGCAATTCTTCCACCTCAGTTTCCAGAGTAGCTGGTATTACAGGGGAGGGGAGGGGAAGGTTACCAACCAGAAAAAGTCCTGGACAAGATGGATTCACAGCCAAATTCTACCATATGTATCAAGAAGAGCTGGGTGGCTCAAGCCTGCAATGTTAGCACTTTGGGAGGCTGAGTGAGGAGGATCACTTGAGCCCTGGAGTTCGAGACCAGCCTGGGCAATATCACAACACCCTATCTCTACAAAAAATAATTTAAAAACTATCCAGGTGTAGTGGCATGTGCCTGTTGTTTCAGCTGCTTGGGAGGCCGAAGTGGGAGGATGGCTTAAGCCCAGAAGGCCAAGGCTGCAGTGAACCATGTTCATGCCACTGTACTCCAGCCTGAATTTCAGAGTAAGACCCTGTCTCAAAAACAATAATAATAAAAATAAAGAAATGCTGGCACCAACCCTATTGAAACCCTTACAAAAAATTGAAAAGAACGGATTTCTTCCTAACTTATTCTATGAGGCCAGTATCATTCTCACACCAAACCTGGCAGGGACAAAAAAAAAAAAAAAAAAATTTCAGGCCAATATCCCTGATGAACATAAATGCAAAAGTCCTCGGCAAAATACTAGAAAACCAAATATAGTAACAAATCAAAATTTAATCTACCACAATCCAACAGGCTTTATTCATGGGATGCAAGGTTGGTTCAACATACACAGATCAATAAATGTAATTTACCACATAAACCAAACTAAAAACAGAAATCACATGATCATCTCAATAGACACGTAAAAGGCTTTTGATAAAATTCAACATATTTTAGTGTTAAAAATCCTCAACAAACTAGGCATTAAAGGAACATATCTCAAAATAATAAGAGCCAACTATGACAAACCCTAGCCAACATCACACTCAACGAGTGAAAGCTGGTAGCAGTCCCCCTGAGATTCCAAACAAGACTAGGATGCTCTCTCTTACCATTCCTAGGCAACATAACATTGAAAATCCCAGCCAGAGCACTTAGGCAAGAGAAAGAAATAAAAGACATCCAAATAGGAAGAGAGGAAGTCAAACTATCTGTTTGCAGATGATACGATTCTATACCTAGAAAACTCCATAGTCTCTACCCAAAGCTGCTAGAACTGATAAACAACTTTAGGAAAGTTTCAGTATACAAAATCAAAGTACAAAAATCAGTAGCATTTCTATACACCAACAACATCCAAGCTGAGAGCCAAATCAAGAATGGAATCTTGTTCACAATAGTCACAAAAAGAATAAAATATCTAAGAATACACCTAACCAGGAAAGTGAAAGATCTCTACAATGAGAATTACAAAACACTGCTGAAAGAAATCAGAGAAGACGCAAACAAATGAGTAAACATACCATGCTCATGAATAGTAAGAATCTGTATTATTAAACAGCCATAGTGCCCAAAGCAAGTTACAGATTCAATGCTATTCTTATCAAACTCCCAATGATATTTTTCAGATTTATTTAAAAAAATCTAAAATTCACAGGGAACCAAAAATACTCTGAATAGCCAAAGCAATCCTAGGCAAAAAGAAAGCTAGAAGCATCATACTACCCAACTTCAAACCATACTACAAGACTACAGTAACTAAAACAACATGGCACAAAACAGACACATAGACCAATGGAATAGGTTAGAGAACCCAGAAATGAAGCTGCATATCTACAAACATCTGATTTTTCACAAAGTCAACAAAAACAAGCAGTGGAAAAAGGACTCCCTATTTAATAAATGCTGCTGAGATAACTGGCTCGCCACATGTAGAAGAATGAAACCGGATCCCTACCTTTTAGAATATACAAAAATCAACTCAAGATGAATTAAAGACTTAAATGTAAAACATAAAACTGTAAAAGCTCTAGAAGAAAATTTAGGAAATACCATTCTAGACATTGGCTCAGACAAGGACATCATGGCAAAGACTCCAGAAGCAATTGCAACAAAAATAAAAATTGGTAAGTGGGACCTAATTAAACTAAAGAGCTTCTGCACAGCAGAAGAAACTATCAAAAGAGCAAACAGATAACCTACAAAATAAGAGAAAATATTTGTATACTATTCATCTGAGAAAGTCCAATATCCAGAATCTATAAGGAATTCCAACAAATCAACAAGCAAAAACCAAATAACTCCATTCGAAAATTGGTAAAAGACATGAACAGACATTTCTCAAAAGAAGACATGCATGTGGCCAACATGTGTATGAAAACAAAATGCTCAATATTAATCGTTGGGGAACTGCAAATCAAAACCACAATGTGATACTTTCTCACACCAGTCACAATAGTTATTATTAAGAAGTCAAAAATAACAAATGCTTGCAAGGTTGCAGGGAAGAGGGAATACTTATACACTGCTAAGTGGTAATTTAAGTTAGTTCAGCCACTGTGGAAAGCAGTCTGAAGATTTCCTGAAGAACTTAAAACAGAACTATCATTCAACCTAGCAATTCTACTACTGAGTATATATCCAAAGAAATATAAATCATTCTACCATAAAGACATATGCATGTGTATGTTCACTGCAACACTATTCACAACAGCAAAGACATGGAATTAACCGAAATATCCATCAATTGTGACCTAGATAAAGAAAATGTGGTACATATACACCATGGAATACTATGTGGCTATAAAAAAAATGGGATCGTGACATTTTCAGCAACATGAATGGAGGTGGAAACCATTTTTCTAAGTGAATTAACACAGGAACATAAAAACAAATGCTTCATGTTCTCACTTATAAGTGGGAGCTAAACACTGAGTACACATGAACACAAAGAAAAGAACAAACAGTAGACACTGGAGCCTACTCGAAGCTGGAGGGTAGGAAGAGGGTGAGAACTGACAAACTATGTGTTGGCCACTATGCTAATTACCTGGGTAACAAAATTATCTGTATACCGAACCCCTGCAATGCACAATTAGCCTATGTAACAAACCTGCATATGTACCCACTGAACCTAACAGTCAGAAATTTTTTTAAAAAAGAAGAAAAATCAATGATTATCAGAATGTATATATAAGAATTACTACATCTACAAAAAACATACTTCAAATATAATGAAATAGAAAGGTTAAAATTAAAAGGATGAAAAATACATATACTGAGCAAACATTAATTAAAAGCAGTCTAGAGAGGTTATATGAGTATCAAACATATTAAACATCAGAGCAAAGAAAATTAACAGGAAAAAAGAGGATCATTACATAATAACAACAGGGCCAGTCATCAGGAAGAAATAACAATCCTAATTACATAGACACTCAAAAACAGAACTTTGAAAGACATGAGGCAAAAACTCACACAACTGAAAGAAAAACAGACAGATTTGAAATTATGGCTGGAGACATCAACAGTTCTCTCTTAGAATAGACAGTAAATCGTTAGAATACAAAAGAATTGGACAACACTATCAGTCAATTGAGTGAATCTCATCTGCAACTGTAAAACTCTTTATCCAACAGCAGCAGAACATATTATTTTCAAGTACACACAGAACATTCATCAAAATAGACATATCTCAGGCTTAGCAAATTTAAAGAATTAAAATCCTATGAAACATTTTCTGTGACTATAATAGAAGTAAACTAGAAATAAATTACTGAACAATAACAGAAAAATATCCAAACACTTAGAAATGAAATAATATACTTGTACATACTTCATGAATCCGTCTCCAAGAAAAATACAAAATATGAACAAACAGTGGTAAGTAGGAACTTACCATACTCTCAAAAATGAGAATATGACATTGCAAAATGTATGCAATTCAGCTAAAGCTGTGCTAAGAGTTAAGTGTATAGCATAAAATGCTTACATTGGAAGAGGGAAATGGTCTCAAATCAAAAATCCAAACTTCTATTTAAGGAACTAAAAAAAAATTAAGAAAATTAAGAGTAAGCATAAAGAAGGAAATAATAAAGAGCAAAGTCAATGAAACATAAAACGAAAAAAAAGAGAAAATAAAAGACAAAGTTAGTTTACAAATTACTATATTTGGAATCAAAGAGGAAATGCCAGTACAGACTGAAAGCATTAAAATAACTGAAGGAAATAATACAAAGAGCTCTATACACATAAATTCAAAAATATAAATAAAATTGACCCATTCCCCAAAAAACATGAATTACCAGGTAAATGAAATAGATAACCTAAATAGCTTTATAACTATTTTTTAAAATTAATTAATAGTTGAAACTCTTCAGAAAAAAAAAAATCCCAGGCCCAAATGGTTTCTGTGAATTTTACCAAATATTAAAAGAACAGATAGTATTAATTTTACATATTATTTCCAGAAAACTGAAGATAAGGCTGCTATTTCCTATTTATCTAGTAAGATCTGCATTGCCTTAATATTGACTACAGACAATGACAATCCAAGAAAATTAAAAACCAATAATCCTGATGAACATACACATGAAAATCCTGTACCAAATATTAACAAATCCAACTCAGTAATATATAAAAAGAATGATGCATCACAAGTAAGTGGGCCTTATCACAGGAATACACTTTTGTTGCAATATTTGAAAATGATTCAATGTAATCTACTATATTAACAGTCCAAAGGAAAAAACCTACAGGATAATAAAATTGACACAGAAAGAGCATTTAAAAAATTGTACTCCATTCATGCTAACAGTCTAAGCAAAGTAGAAACAGAAGAAAACTTCCTCATCCTAACAGAACGTATAAATTTTTTTTTTTAAATTTAAAGCCTACTACTACCCTAATACATAATGGTAAACATAGAATGCTTTCTCCCTAAGATTGGGAATATAGCAAGGATATCTACTCTTACCACTTGTCTTCAATTTCATCCTAGAAGTCTTAGTCAGTGAAATAAGCTAAGAATAAGAAATAAAAGTAACGTACATTGTAAAGGAAGGTAACTGAGAAAATTCTAAGTATCCATAACAATTTCTTAGAAGTAATAATTGCTTTTAGTTAGGTCAAAGGATACAAGGTCAACACACAAAAATCCATTGCATTTCTACATATTAAGAATGAGTAATTGAAAACAGAACTTTTTAATGCATAAAAGTGCCAAAATAATGATACACTTAAGTATAAATATAATAAAACATGCACCTTATCTGTATGCTGAAAAGTACAAAATGCTGATAAAGAAAACCTAGGTAAATGGAGAAAGATAGCAAGTTTATGGATTGGAAGACATCCTATGTAGATGCTAATTTTCCCCAAATTGACCTATAGAAAACACAATTCCAAAAAATCTCAGCAGAATCATCTATTGATATAGGCAAGCTAATTTTAAATTTGATATGAAAAGATATAGAAACAATGACAGTCAAAATAAATTTGAATTAAAAAGATAAACTCAGATAAATCACACTAGCAGATTTTAAGCTTATTATGGAGCTACAGTAATCAAGACAACATGGTATTGATAAAAGTATAGATCAATTGAACAGAATAAAGAATCCAGAAATGTATCAGCACAAATATGGTTGATTCTTGACAAAGATTCAGAGGCAAATCAATGAAAGAAGAGTTTTTTTTTTTTTTCCAATAATGTTGAAGCAATTGGGTGGCCATGTACCAAAAAAAGAAAAAAGAAAAAAGAAAATCTTGACTTAAATCATATATCTTCTATAAAATTTAACCCAAAATGGATTATAGGTCTAAGTGTATAATATTAAACTGTTTTCCTTTCAGAAAAAAACACAGCTGAAAATCTTCATCATCTTGAGTGAGCCAGAGTTCTGTTAAAAAATAATGTTATTTTATTTATTTATTTAATTATTTATTTAGAGACGGAGTCTTGCTCTGTCGCCAGGCTGGAATGCAATGGAATGCAATGCAATGGTGCAATCTTGGCTCACTGAACCTCCACCTCCCAGGTTCAAGCGATTCTCCTACCTTGGCCTCCTTAAGTAGCTGAGATTACAGGTGTGTGCCACAACGCCCAGCTAAATTGTGTATTTTTCATACAGACAGGGTTTTACCATGATGGCCAGGATGGTCTCAATCTCTTGAACTCATGATCCGCCTGCCTTGGGCCTCCCAAAGTGCTGACATTACAGGCAAGAGCCACTGTGCCCCGCCAAATAAATTATTTTTAAGTGAATTAAATAATATTGATGTATTAGTAATCATTGATTATAAATTAGTTTTATAGAGCTATAATGTATAAATTTATGAGATATCATTTCTGTAACATAAAATTCACCCACAGTATATAATTTGAAGGACTTTAGTATGTTCACAGAGTTTGAAACTTTTTCTACAATCTAATTTTAGGACATTTTCACCACCACAAAAAAAAAAAACTTTATATTTATTTGCAGTCCTTCCCATTCCTCCTCACCATTTAGTTCTAGGCATCCACTAATCTCCTTTCTTAGCAAAAAATTACTACACAACTTTAGAAGCATGATTCATAGAAGAAAATATGGACAAATTGTACTTCATAAAAATTAACAACTTCGTTCTGCATACAGCACTATGAGAAGATTAAGCTGGGAGGTAAAAATTGCAAATTACACATCTAACAACTTAAATACAGCATATACTGAGAGCTTTCTAAACTCAACAGTAAGAAAACAAACAGCCCAATGGGTCAGCCAGGGGTGGTGGCTTATGCCTGCACTCCCAGCACTTTGGGAGGCTAAGGAGGGAGGATTGCTTGAAGCCAGAAGTTCAAGACCAGCCTGGGCAACATAGTGAGACCCCGCATCTACAAAACTAAAAAGCTTAGCTGGGCATGGTGACTAGCATCTGTAATCCCAACTATTCAGAAGGCTGACATGGGAGCATTGCTTGAGCCTAAGAGTTTGAGGTTGCAGTGAGTCATGATCTCACCTCTGTACTCCAACCTAGGCAACAACCCTAAATATGAAAAAACAAAAAGGTGATCAAATATTTGAATGGATATTTCACCAAAGAAGATATATGAATGACAAATATGCACAAAAACACCTGATAGCTATTACAGAAACACAAGTTAAAACCACAGTGTGATATCACTTCATGTCTATTAGAATGGTTAAAATAAAAAATACTAAGAACACCAAGTGCTGATGAGGATGACAAACAACCACAATTCTCATATATTGTTGGTGAGGATGAAAAATAATAGTCACTTTGAAATTCATTTTTCGGTTTCTTAAGTTAAACATACATTTACCATATGCCCCATAAATCCCACTCCTGTATATTTACCCTAGAGAAATGAAAACTTATATTCACAAAAACAAATCTATACACAAATGTTTATAGAAGTTCTATTCATGATCACCAAAGAATGAAAAATCCAAATGTTCTTCAATAGGTGAATAAACTATGTTTCGTCCATACAATGGACTACTACTTTTTTTTAAGAAAAAGCAAAAATTAAAAATTAGACTATTAATATACTCAAGAAATTAAACGAATCTCAAAGATATTACACTGAATGACAGAAGTCAGTCTCAAAAGCTTATATTGTATATGATTTCATTTGTATATAATTCTTATAAAGACTAAACTATAGTGACACAGAACAGATCAGTGATTGCCAGGGATTAGTTTAGGGAAGGTGTGAGTACAAAGGGATAATATGAGGGCATTTTATAATATAATAGAACTGTTATATATCCTGATTTTGCCAACAGTTACATGAATCTAAACATTGGCTTGTAGAACTATACACATAATAAAAGGTGAATGTTATATGTTCATTTAAAAATTAAACACAAAAATAGAAAATAAATGACAGGCAAAGGCCTATCAAATGTGGAAAACTTACCACTTGCCTCTCCCATTTGTCTGTGTACCTACCCTCAAAACAAATAAAAGCTTAATATTCTTCCCTCCACAACGCTATGCTTTTATTCACTTATTTAACACATACTTACATAGTACTGACTGTGTGAACTTGCAGGTAAGGCCAGAAAAGACATGGGAAGTTCTATGGAAGAGGAAGCATATTAACTGCATGCAGACATACAATTTTATTGACAAAAGATGGAGGAAATACTTTGGGTATCTTCCTATTTGAAAGTAGAAAATCATCTGTCTCATTTAAGGCAGGCTGAGTTTGAGCCTAGAATAGAGATAATTTAGAGATGGAACAAAAAGTTAGACTGGTCCAGGTCATGAAAACCTTGAATGCCAGGTGTATTAGTCTGTCCTCATGCTGCTAATAAAGACATACCTGAGAACTGAGTAATTTATAAAGGAAAGACGTTTAATTGACTCATAGTTCCACATGGCTAGGGAGGCCTCATAATCATGATGGAAGGCAAATGAGGAGCGAAGTTACATCTGACATGGTGGCAGGCAAGAGAGCTTGTGTAGGGGAATTCTCCTTTATAAAATCATCACGTCTTGTGAGATTTATTCACTATCAAGAGAACAGCACGGGAAACACTTGCCCCTGTGATTCAGTTACCTCCCACTGGGTCCCTACCATGACACATGAAAATTATGGGAGATATAATTAAAGATGAGAGTTAGGTGGGGACACAGCCAAACCATATCATCCCACCCTTGGCCCCTCCCATATCTCATGTCTTCACATTTCAAAACCAATCATGCCTTCCCAATCATCCCCCAAAGTCTTAACTCATTTTAGCATTAGCTCAAAAGTCCACAGTACAAAGTCTCATCTGAGACAAGTCGAGTCCCTTCTATCTATGAACCAAAAGCAAGTTAGTTACTTCTTAGATACAATGGGGCTATAGGCATTGGGTACACCTGCTCCAAATGGGACAAATTGGCCAAAATGAAGGTTCTACAGACCTTACACAAGTCTGAAATCTAGTGGAGCAGTCAAATATTAAAGCTCCAAAATGATCTTTGAATTCATGTCTCACATCCAGGTCACGTTGATGCAAGAGGTGGGCTCCAAAAGCCTTGGGCAGTTCTACCTCTGTAACTTTGCAGAGTACAGCTCCCCTCCTGGTTGCTTTCATGGGCTATCATTGAGTGTCTATGGCTTTTACAGGCACACAGGGCAAACTGTCAGTGGATCTACCATTCTGGGGTCTGGAATATGGTGGCCCTCTTCTCACAGCTCCACTAGGCAGTATCCCAGTGGGGATTCAGTGTTGGGGCTCCAATCCCACATTTCCCTTATGCACTGCCCTGGGAGAGGTTCTCATGAGGGCCCCACTTCTGCAGCAAACTTATGCCTGAACATCCAGGCATTTCCATATATTCTCTGAATGGATATTTAAATGGATATTTCACTAAAGAAGATATATGAATGACAAATATGCATACAAAAAGACTGATAGCTATTACGGAAACACAAGTTAAAACCACGATGAGATATCACTTCATGTCTATTAGAATGGTTAAAATAAAAAATACTAAGAACATCAAGTGCTGATGAGGATGGAAAACAACCACAATCATCATATATTGTTGGTGAGGATGAAAAGGTTCCTGAACCTCAATTTTTGGCTTCTGTGTACCCACACGACCAACACCACATGGAAGCTGCCAAGGCTTGGGGCTTGCATCCTCTGAAGCCATGGTCCAAGCTGTATTTTTGCCCCTTTTAGCCATGGTTGGAGCATCTGGGATGCAGGGCACCAAGTCCTTAAGCTGCCTAGCAGGTGGGCCGTGGCCCTGGTCCATGAAACTGCTATTTATTCCTACTAGGCCTCCAGGCCTGTGATGGGAAGGCCTGCCACAAAAGTCTCTGATAGGCCCTGGAAATATTTTTTCCACTGTCTTGATGATTAACATTTAGCTCCTTGTTACTTACGCAAATTTCTGCAGCCAGCTTGAATTTCTCTCCAAAAAATGGGGTTTTCTTTTCTATTGCATCATCAGGCTGCAAATTTTCTAAATTTTATGCTCTACTTGCTCTTGAAAGCTTTGCTGCTTAGGAATTTCTTCTGCCAGATACCCTAAATAATCTCTTTTACATTAAAAGTTCCACAGATCTCTGGGGCAGGCACAAAAATCCCACCAGTCTCTATGCATAGCAAGAGAGACCTTTACTCCAGTTCCCAACAAGTTCCTCATCTGCATCTGAGACCATCTCATCCTGGACTTCATTGTCCATATCACTATCAGCATTTTGGTCGAAGCCATTCATCAAGTCTCTAGAAAGTTCCAAACTTTCTTCATATCTTCCTGTCTTCTTCTGAGCCCTCCGAATTGCTCCAATCTCTGCCTGTTACCCAGTTCCAAAGTCACTTCCACATTTTCAGGCATCTTTACAGCAGCACTCCACTCTACTGGTACCAATTTACTGCATTAATCTGTTCTCAAGCTACTAATAAAGACATACCAGACACTGTGTAATTTACAAAGAAAAGAGGTTTAACTGACTCACAGTTCCACATGGCTGGGGAGGCCTCACAGTCATGGCAGAAGGTGAATGAGGAGCAAAGTCACATCTCACATGGCAGCAGGCAAGAGAGCTTGTGCAGGGGAAGACCCCTTCATGAAATCATCAGATCTCCTGAGACTTACGCATTATCAATAGAACAGCATGGGAAAGACTTGGCCCCATGATTCAATTACCTTCCACCAGGTTCCTCCCATGGCACACGGTAATTATGAAATTCAAGATGAGATTTGAGTGGGGACACAGCCTCACCTAAAGCCATTTCATGAAGCTTATGTGACAAACCTGATGATTCATATGAAAGAAAGCTTTAAAGCACAGTGTAAAACATTTTCTCAACATGTAGTCCTTGAGTCAGTGGCGTTAGCACAACCTGGGAACTTACTAGAAATGAAAATTCTCATGCTCAATCCCAGACTTACTGAATCAGAAATGCTGGGGGAAGGTGCAGGGGCTGGTAGTTTGCAATATCATTTTAATATGCCCTCTTGGTTATTCTGATACACTATAAAGTTTGACAACCACTGACATAAAATATTATGCAAATATATTTCAGTGCTATTAAACTCAAACTGTGCTTGCTTTAGTATACTCTGAACATCACAGTCTCACAAAAGAAAAATGTCTTACTTGTAGCCAGAAAATCAGATATTCTTCATTAGCATTTTTTTTCACAACTCATGAAATTATCCAAAGCTTATTTTCCTAAAGGAATAATTACTTTCAGAAATATTCAGCATTCTATAAAAGAAGGACCAGGAATAATTTCTTCAAAGGAAAGAAAATAGAAAACTGTTTTTCACTAATTTGTATTTTGATAAAACAATTTTGCTTGGGAGAATTGATGTCAGCACACTGACCTGCAGTCACGATAAATTTGTGTCAATTTACTCAATGAATCATCTCTAATGTCAGCATTTTCACCTATACCCAGATGTTCTTATGAATTATAAATTCCTACTGCAAAAAGGATAAACAATAAAGACATAGCTAGTCAGAGGACAAAACACAAATGACAGGGAGGTAGTGAGAATATTTATCTTTCTCAGAAAAAAAATAACTAAAATATATTTCTGTATATTTCAACATGAAGTAGTACCAGAATAAATAATTTAATAGACCACCTAGTACCTCATTCAACTAAACAACTAAAAATCTGTGAATTTGTTAATGCTTTTTAAATCTGTATCCTTTTTCACTGATCCAGATCACAATTTTCCATGGCTTGCTTGGTTCAAGTTATCACCATCATCATCAATATCATTATCATTTTTGTCCCTAAGACTGAGATGTCCCTGTAGGCCAACCTGTTAGGATGAGCTGTATGTGAATATTCAAATTTAGAAAGTACTTCTCTTTGAAAACAGCTTCTATTAGAGTGTAAGAAAAACAACAGGTGGCAAGTTGACCGACCAACTTCCAAGTTTAGCCGTTGGCTGACTATGTGATTCCAATTAAATCCTTGGGCTTCAATTTTCTATCTATAAAAGAGGAACTGATGACTTCTATAGAAAGGAGTCTCATTCCCTCCTTTCTATAACCACTATAACCAATTATTTTCTTTTAATACCTCCCTCACTGTTTTCCACAAAACATCTCATTCCTCATTCTGCCCACATTAGCCCTGTCTCCAGAAGAAATAAATCTGATCAACTCATTACTATTTAGGCCAGAGGTCATAAATTCAAGCGTCTGAAGGTTAATAAAGTTATCCCCATGCTTGCTGGGTATACAAAAATATGTACTAAGCACTTGTCCTATTACTAAGCGAAACATTATTTCACTGCAATGCTTTTAAAAACCTGTGAGAGAATATGTAACAAAATGCTCAGACAAAAAACCTGTACTAGTTGAAAAATTTTGAAACCACCAATTTGAATCCTTCAGTTTAATACTTGAGTGTGTCAAACTACAGTGAAGGATTTTATAGTTAAAATAAAAGATTACTATACAGGAAAATGATAATTGACATAACCCACTACTGATGATTTAAATCTTGTCTGCTTGTTAAAGACCCTCTCAAATGTCATTTTCTACATCTCACATTTTTGTTTTCTACCAAATATGTGATCTCTCTCTTTCTCTCTGGTTTGCATTCCTATTACACTGTCTGTACCTCTCAGTAAAGGAATTAGTTTATTCTACTTTGTACTGAATGTGTATTAGACAATATGTCACCTGCTATACTTTATGTTATTTTGTAATCTGACATCAGGGAATATGTGTTTTTGCAGTTTAGCTCCACCATAATTATAATCTGTGCCTGGAACATTTCTAAATCACCCTCAAAGAAGATGCTGCTAACAATGGAATTGTATTCATTGAATTCAAATACCTACACATAAGCAACTACCTGTTCTTGCCCAAATATAAGCTCTAACCATAGGCACCTACAGTGTTATAGATTCCCACTCACACATTTTCATGAAGTCACATTCCTTTGCTCTACAGATTTCAGTATCCTTTATCCATAGGATTTTATTGTGAAGACATTGAAAAGAAAAAAAAAAAGGCTGCCTGGGTTGATAAATTTTAAAAGAGAAAACAAGACACAAAACTTTTCAAACACTGTAGAACACTGATTCATGTCTAAAATGTTTTTCCTTAAGTCCTTATTTACTAGAAGTTATTGTCAGGCTGTGATTAAACACATTGATCACTAACTCCTCCCTGTTAACAAGACTAGCAATCAGTGCTCTTAGAAGAAGTCTGATTGCCCCCATTGTGAAGACCTAAATATTCCAGATGGCTTTGCACAGATTCTTGGGTTTTGTCCAGTACCACGGATGGCTCCACTTATTCATCAACAATAGCCTGTGTACAAGTCCTCCCCAGAAGTATTATTGTGCATCCTTTGTCTAGCAGTTGTCACAAGCCTGAGTATATATTTTCTCTTCAACTAAGAGACACAGTGGCATTTTTTAATTCAACATCCACATTTCATGTGCATTACACTTCTCTCTGAACCATCGCCAAGCTATATAGCAAGCTCTTTGATGAAGTACATAAGTCAATGACAAAAAAATAATTTCTTCCAAATCTCAAGAGAGCCTCAAACTTGACATCTTGTTTTTTGTCTAGTGACTGAAAGCTTTTATGAGTCATTATTACTGTTGTTTTTTTTTTAAGTATCATCATCATTATTAGGGTGTCATTGCTGGGAGAAAGAAAAAAGAAGAAAAAATAGATTTCAAAACTATCATTGGCAAGGCATACAATTTTAGATGAGGAAAGAATTGTTGCTTAGGATTTTGGTGAAAATAAGTGCCTTTCTGATACTTGTTTGTTTCAATAGGGAGAAAAATAATTCCAGAAATTATAGTTTCTGTACTACAGATGGGCTACTGGCACCCATTGTCAGATCACAAAGGCTTAGCATTTCTGTCACTCCCAAGAATGTCAGACACAGTAAGGTCAATGAGCCTCTACTCCCTCCCTCTAGTGTCTCTAGATTAAGGAGAAAATCAGTTTCCTCATTGGCCTCCTGCTTGTTTCAAGTATTCTTGTAAAAAGATCCATTTGCATTGTACTTTTCATTTCAGGTGTTAATAAAGAACCTGGCAAATCCTCCAATATCTACCTTTGATTCAGTCTAAAGTTGCTCCCATTAGAAATAATAGCATGGATTTACTTCAGGACCCGAACTACCACGTTTGCATGCAATCAAGGAGTTAAGGTAGATTAGAAATCTTACTCATTCCAAAGCTGTATAGATCAATCAATGTGATCTGATATGTAACTATAGATAATGCTTCCATGCTTGGTCAATTTGTCCTTGAATATGGTTAAGAGAGAATATATTTTAGTCTTGATTGTATTACTAGCTCAAAATATAATGCTTAATAGATGATGCTTTCTCCCCACAAAAATATCTATAAAATGACGAGTTTAAACAAGATGAGCACCAAGAATTCTAAAATTTTGTGAAATAGCACAATTTCTTGATCAAGTCATTTTAGGCCTCTCGCAGTTTCCTTGTTTACAAAAGTAATTAAAGACATCTCCTCTATGGCTCAGATCAAAAGGAAGATGATTAATATAAAATTCCAGAATTATTTTAGCTAGATAACACACTACATGTTTTTTTGCACTGTTACATTACACCAATGGCCAATAATTCATAGCCAATAAAGGTAAGGCCTCTGGAGTTAAGACTGTCATATTCAAATCTCAGATTACTTATAAACCATGTTACTTGAAGCAAGTTACAACCTCTCTCAACACAAATTTCCTCATTTGTAAAACAATAGGAGGAAGAAGAGGAGAAGGGGACATTTGATATAAGCACAAAATGAGAAAAGCTTTTCAAAGCAGTTATCATGGTTTCTGACATTTAGCAAACACCCAAAGTAATAATTATTACTAATTTCATAAATGGGATCATCAGCTTGGTAGGGGTGAAGTCAAGAAACTAGTTACAACAAAACCAAAAATGGCAGCAACTACTTCAGCCATACTGAGCATTTGCCAGGTACCAGGACTGTGCCAAGTGTTTCAAATGGATTATTTCCTTCATTTCCTTATTTGTGCACCTCTTCTTCACTTTACTAATAATCATCTTGCAAAGACAGGTCATTTTAAGGTTATTTTGTAATTAGAATTATCTATTAGAAAACATGTTCATATGTCCTCTCTCATTTGATTCTAGGAACAACCAAGTGGATATTGAAGCGATTTTTAATCCCCATTTTGCAGAATCAGAAACATTCAGACAAGTGGAAAAGTTAGTAAACATTACAGCAGATCTCCTGATTTCAAGTCTGGTATTTTTGTCATACTATCCTACTGCCTCCCACTGCAAAGACTGTCTAGGTGAGCAAATGGCATTGGGCTAATTACTGAGGGGCACTGAAATGGAAGGATGCCCCACCGAGGAAATCTAAGTACATGCACAGCTGGACGTCTTTTGAATCCCTCCCCTGCCACAAGTATATCTGACCATGGAGTTATTTTATTCATCAGATGCCAGAGGGTTGAATTTGTATGTAAGTGCAATACTGAGTTGGCTGGCCAAAAGAGGGCTAATAAAAATTGCATGAAGTTTGGAGTAGGTTGGGGTGGGTGGCAGGAGTCTCCCTGCTGACTTGGCCTTTGCAGCATAAAAGAGAAGCCTCAGTAAGATTCATGTACATCCTAGAGAAATTCTTTTGACAAAAATATAAACCTTCCTTATGAAGGGAAATTCATGAAGCTACAAAGGCCAGAGAAACTGACTATACATTTTTTTTTCTTTAGAAGGTAATGTGACAAATAAAATCTCTCTATTTCCCTTTGCTCATTCAAGATACAGTCAATTCCTACTGTATATCCAGCTGTACTGCTGGGCACTGGGAAGCACAGGGAATAAACATAGATTCTTACGCTCAAAGAATTAAATATAGTTAGTGCCAATGCTGGGCTATGAAAAATACAAAAAGATGGTGCCCATTTAAGGAACTCAATGGGAGGAGTTGACACCAACAACAAACAGTATTATTAGTACTACAACAGCAGTACTACTGGAGGTGGGCTCTGATTAGCAGAATAGAAATGGCTTAGCACCATAGGAGGAGGAAGGAGAAAGAAATTGCAATGGGGATTGTCATGGCAGGCTTCACAAAGCAGGTGATATTTTAGGTAGGCCAGTGAGAATATTTGAATATTGCAGTATTTCAAGAAGAAATGAAACTCACAGAAAAGCTGAGGCATTCGAGGAAGGCTTCCTGGTGGAGACAGGTCTCCCACTCCAAAAATACCACTTTTTCTTTAAGATAACATCTTAATAGAAGCTACTGGGAGCTAGTAAAATCAGCAGAGTAGGAGGAACATGATTATTGCTAATGCCATCCAGCAAAAGCAGAGCAGTGATGCAGTAGAGCTTAGCATTTAAGAGCTGGTGCTGCAAGTCAGACCTTCCCAGCTTCAAATCTCAGTACCACCTTGTCTGAGATATGCGAGCTTGATTAATTCAAGTAAAGCCTCTGAACCTCAGTTTTCTCAACTGTAAAAGGAGATAATACAATAAGTTAGGGTTAATGAAAACATACATGTAAGCTTTTAATAATATTTAAAGTGCAAAGATACATAGTATTTAGAGAAAGAAAAAGAGAATACTGATTGGTGTTCAGGAAATAGTAGATGATTATGTTTGTGGGAATAAAAAGTGGGCAAGAAAGGGAGAAATAATTCAAGTTGAATTATTTTACTTGATATGAACCTTCTTGGGAAATGTTGATCTTTTCAGGTACAGGTTGTACATCATTAAAACCAAGAACCAAGCAGAGAAGAATAATGGTAAAAAAGTAAGCATTATTCCCTGTTTGTCTTGAGCTCTTTCATTGATGTTTTTGGCCACTCTAACAAGAGTGATCAGTGGTCACTGGCCAAAACCATATTCATTTGCATAATAAAGCATGAATTTTAACTAGCCTTTGCCATGCAGGGAAGTAAGTTATACCAGGGTGCCCTACGAAGGCAGCCCTGCATATGGAAAAAGCATGAAAGGCTTAGCAAAGGTGAGAATCACAGTAAATCAAAAAGTGATTCTTCCCAATGCACTTCCTGTTTCTGAAAACTTTAGGTTTATCTTTGACTCTTTGCTTTCTTGTCCCACATCTATTTCATCAGAAGGTACCATCTGCTCTACTTTTAAAATGCGTCCAGAATCTGACCACATTTTTCAGCTTTAATGCTGTCACTTTAGTCCAAGCCACCATCCTCTCTCACTGCAGCGTAACAACGGTCTTTGGTCTGCCTTTCCCATACTTATCCCCATCAAGTCGATTTTTCACATAATGGTTAGACAGATCACATCATGTCACTCCTTTACTCAGATCCCCCAAAGTCTTCCTGCTTACTCAGTATTTCTTTTTTTAAAGGCGTATGTTATTTGACCCCACTACCTGTCCCTCTACTTCCTGCTTGATCTCCTCCAGCTATCAACTATGCTGACTTCTTTGCCAATTCACAAGCACACCCAGCACCCTTCTCAAGGCCTTTGTACCTAATTTTTCTTTTGCTGGATCACACTTCTTTTAGGTAACATCATGGTTTACTGTCCCACCTTATTCAGGCTCTAACAAAGTAATAGTAACCTAGTAACAATCTCTCCCAGATTAACACCTTTGAAAAAAGTAACCAATCCTATCACTATCTCTGTCCACACTGGCTTTTTTTTTTCCCACAGCATTTATCACCACCTGATATAGTAAATATATGATTTCCAATTACTTATTTTACTTATTTACCCCACCAGACTTCATAAGGACTAACACTTCATTTGTTCTCTGCTGTATTCCCAGTGCGCAGGCTATATACTCAATATGGTTTTTGTTGGATAAATCACTATGGAGTCAGCCTTAGGAACTAAGTATGGTACTGTATTAGTCTGTTCTCATGCTGCTGATAAAGACATACCAGAGACTGGGTAATTTATAGAAAAAAACATGGTTTAATGGACTCACAATTCCATGTGGCTGGGGAGACCTCACAATCATGGTGGAAGGCAAAGGAGGGGCAAAGTCACGCCTTACATGGTGGGAGGCAAGAGAGAACTTGTGCAAGGAAACTCCCATTTATAAAGCCATCAGATCTCATGAGACGTATTTACTACCATGAGACCAGTATGGGGGAAACCACCACCATGATCAAGTTATCTCCACCTGGTCTCACCCTTGACCCATGGGGATTATTACAATGTAAGGTGGGATTTGGGTGGGGACACAGCCAAATCTTATCAGGTACCTTAACTCCCTTATCATCGAACTTCAACCTTGGAATGCCAAAGACCCACCAACCATGTAATAAGAAAATCTATTTGAAGATATTACTGTTCATTGACTTAACAGTAAAATAAGATGCTAAAAAATGGAAATCTTTATTTATGTACAAATCAATATCAAGGAAAACTGTGATATTAAATACATCCTAAGTTATTGGGCCCGGCCTACCCTGTGCCGATTTTTATTAAAGAAGGTAGAAGAGGAATTGCAAGCCCCAAGTTGAAAATGAGGAAAATATTAAACCAAGAGCTCCTAGTTTAAGAGCTACTTCATAAATATAAAACCTATTTTTACCTCATTAAAAGTAATGATCAACATTTACCATAAAGTTACTGCTGAAGCAATTATACCTACTCATCTGTTATTTTATTTTACAAGTGTATTAATCTTATGAAAGCATTGTGGAAGTATAAAGTGGCATATAGCCAAACTATTTGAAAGTGTTTTATATTTAATTTATTATACGATAGGGGAAAAATATGTCCCTAGTTTGAACTCTTATTTCTATTAATATTATTACTTTAAGAGCTATGTAGATATTTCAGATTTTTAAAAAGTGAATAGAAAGAAAAATACTAAGTAAATAATAGTAGATGTGTTATTTGGCTGTGGCAAAAAAATGTAAAAGTTGTTTTATGTTTACTGAAGTATAGAAAATATTGACACACAGTATTTCATTTTAGTCTTATAGTAATCCTGTGAAGAAGGTACTATTAATTCCATTTTTTTTTCAGTACAATATTGACACTCAGAGAGATGGGGAGAAGTACTCAAAGTCTCCAAGCTAGTGTTTTTGCGGAATTGAGACTAACATCAAGTCCCTGACCACATATTTTGTATCCTTTCTACTACCCCACCGTAACCAAAGGTCTCTTCCTTCTCAGAACTAACAAGGATTGTCAAGAATTAGATCAGGATTGCAAATGAACAACTTATGCTCTGGATCTGTCCCACAGGGAGGGATTGTTTATCCCACTTTCTACTTTTTATAAAATTTATACTTGTCACCAGCACTTTTTACAAACCAACAAATTGCACTTATTTTTTTCCTAGCTCTATTTGAAAAATCCAGCAAGTCAGGCAATAAATGGAGAAGGACTTGAGTCCCATAGATGTGTATATATTCTCTAGATCCACAGCTGGCCAGCTATGTTTTTGGTGCCTGATTGGCTATTATAGACATTTTAAACTTTGAGACCAGTGGATTATAGGATTATATGGCATCCTGGTTCTTCTCCTGAAAGGTGAAAGAGAAACACAAGGCAAAATTCAATTATGTTACATTAACTAATCATATAAGCCCAACTCAGTACTCGAGGCAGAATTGGTACCAAATAACTACTGGTGCACTTCTGTCTACTCTGCTACCTTTATTCCTCTGTCTTGTTAAAAGGGATGTTCTAGGAAAGACAAAGAGTCATCAGAGTCCCAAAGAGTCATCTACAGAGCCTGTTGATCACCAGCATCAGAAACATCTGGAAAGTTTGTTAAAATGAGCATTTTTCTGGGTCTCAGTTTGAGATGCATTTGACTAGGTCTTGCAAAATAAACCGTGAGCCAGGGTCTCACCTTTGCATCACCTCTGAGTCCAGTTACTTTGGTTAGAGTTATGTTTCAAGAGGTGGCATTCACATTGAAGGCAATAAGAAAGGTATCCTTGTAAATGCACAGTAGGGTAGCTCTTATTGACTTCCATATGACTGGGTTTCCAGGAGGCCAGAAAATAGCTGGATTGTAAAGTAAAAACATTTTGCAGAAAAACATGGATGGATACCTTTATGGAGAGATGGCAGAGAAGACAAATTGAACAGGCTTCAGCAACCATGGATAGCAATTTCTCACATGCACCAGCAGCTGTAACTGAAGTCTTGGTTTATCAGGCCTCATAATCTGATATTGTGGTTAATACTTGCCATCACTTTAAAACATTGCCCATGAATGTAAATTCCCAAAACACCCTGGTCACACAGATGAAATTTTCTTTTCTTGGAAGGAATGAAAACATTTCCCAAGATGACTAAGTGTTAATTCCAAGATGATCACAACCTTTCACCAGCAAGGAGAGAGATTCCTCACCTACCATGCTGCATCAGTCCAGATGATGGGCCATGGCAGCGCACCAGAACCAAGCCTCTTGATATTTGCTGCTGGAAGAGCTGCCACAGGACCAGGAACAAAACATACACTACTGTCCCTCCATACCCATGAGGTTCTAGCCTTCTAGTGTCTATGTGAAAATAATGGAAATCGTAACTCCCTATGTTAGGTGCTGCTTTTATCCTAGGCATGGAATACAGCCTGAGCTAGCCTTTCGTGAATAGGTGGGTTTCACCCCAGTAAGACTTGAGGAAAAGGTTGTAAAATAGGGAAGGTGTGCCATTTACCACCTCGACGCCACATGGTGTTGTGTCAGTTTCAGCCTACTAAAATATTGCACTTGATTCTTATCCTATTTAAATATTCAACACTAACAAGAACACAATTTATTTGTCATGCAGGTAGTTAGAAAGCAATCTTGTTCCACACTCATAAGCACCACAAAGACATCTCCAAGGAATAAGACCACACAAAGACTGTCTGTGGGTATTGTTCAGAACAAATGCAGCTCCTGGCGTGAGTAAACACGCAGTGCCCCCTCGTGGTCACAAGAGGCCATACGCGCATGTCCGCAGTAACAGCAGCAGTTTGGAAATGGGGCCCAAAACAGGACATTTAGTGTGATTGATGGTGCTGATTTATAAAGCCGTTTTCCCCTGCTTACATGGCACTGCAGTCAGTTCCAGTAGTCAGCTTGTTTGTCAAAGTGAAAATTTCAAAAGCACACATTCCTGTTTTTAGAGGAGGACAGTCTTCCATTAACAAATATTTGCTTATCAAAAAAACATATATTTATTCAACAAACATTTACAAATTGCCTACTAAAAGTGAATAATTTTTTGGGCATTGGGAATATCTATGGGAAAGATGGAAGCAGCCTTTGCCCTTGTAGTGATTGTATTGTGAGTGCTGGAGGTATATATGTTAATAATGATCATGACTTAAGTTTACAAATTGCAAAAAAGAATGACAGGTTCATATTTAATCATTAGAGATGTAGAAAGTAAGGCAAGAAGGCTTGCTATCACCACTCTGCCATTCTGCCACCCTAAATTATAGACTGTGTTAGAAGGACTTCACAAGACCATGAAGTCAAACTCTTTCAATGGTAGTGGTGGCCAAATGGGGTTATGATCAGAGAAGTACAGACTTCAGGCCTAGAGCAGTGGCTCATGCCTGTAATCCCAGCACTTTGGGAGGCTGAGGCGGGTGGATCACTTGAGGCCAGGAGTTTGAGACCAGGCTGGCCAACATGATGAAACCCTCTCTCTCCTAAAAATACAAAAAATAGCTGGTTGTGGTGGTGCACACCTGCAGTTCCAGCTACTTAGGAGAGACATGAGAACTGCTTGAACCTAGGAGGTAGACGTTGCAGTGAGCTGAGATCACACCACTGCACTCCAGCCTGGGTGACAGAAAGAGACTGTCCCAAAACAAACAACAACAAAAAAAAAAGAGTATGGACTTTGGGTTCCAAAGTCGGGACGATCTACATTTTAGCCCCATGGCATGTGCAATCACTTAATCTAAGTCTCCATACTCTCCCCTTTTTGATGAATATTATAAAATTAATTTGTAGGTTTGTTCTGATATTAAGAGGATGAAAAAGCAAAATGCTCAGTTAAGCAAACAGCAGGGCCATCATCCTGGGGTGCAACAGAGAGTTGCTCGAAAAACCATTGCTCCTTGTACCTTTGCTTTTCATTTTTATCTAGAGGGGAAAAAAGGTGCTTTTCACAATGTTGCAGAACAAATAAAACTGTGACTTTCAATTCACATTGTACTTTTGTGTTCTTTTCAAAGGTCTTTTAAAGCACCCCCATACTGATGCTATACTTATGGTGATTGGCTCATGGCTGGGTTCAATAATGTTACTTAATACTGAAAAATATTCTTCCTTTATAATAGGCAATATTATTAATAACATAATTATTACTACTACTATTATTACTACCTTGAGTAGGTCTGCCTAAAATGGCCCTCAGGCTATAAAATGGTAGCCCCTAAATCTATAATCTTAGTTCAAAGTGGTTATATCCAGTTCATTTTGGACACTGCCCCTGAGAATTTGATCCTGATCCCATATGGAGTCAGAACACACAAAAGCAGTAAAATTATCCAGGCCATAATGAGTGATAGAGTCAGGGTCATCACAGAAACAGAGTCACACTCCCTCTTGGCCTTTAAGATAAATGATTTTGGCCAGGCGCAGTGGCTCACGCCCATAATCCCATCACTTTGGGTGGCCGAGGCAGGCAGATCATGAGGTCAGGAGATCGAGACCATCCTGGCCAACATGGGGAAACCCCGTCTCTAATAAAAGTGCAAAAAAATTAGCTGGGCGTGGTGGTACATGCCTGTAGTCCCAGCTACTCAGGAGGCTGAGGCAAGAGAATTGCTTGAACCCAAGAGGCAGAGACTGCAGTGAGCTGATATCATGCCACTGTACTACAGCCTGGGCAACAGTGTGAGACTTTGTCAAAAAAAAAGATATATGATTTTATGGTGATGGAGAGAAAAGTTATTCAATTGTGAAAGCAGAGTTGAAAGGAGACTAAGGATCACATATTCCAGCTTTCCCTCAGTCATGAACCAGGCAGGTAATACACATGAGTGATCTGGTTTGGAGGTGGGACTTATGATAAACTAAGGAGCACATAATACCCTGTCTTGTGAGAGTAGCCACAACTCAAAATTGGACCACTGTTTTTAGGCAGGAATGTGGACATGCTTCTGCCAGCTCTGCAAATATATTATGAGAAGTCAAAACTCTGGAATTCATATGTTTCCTGGTTTTTCAAACCATACTTTGTTTCTGTGCAGGCCAAACAAAGCAGGTCAGAGAAAAAGATTCGGTCTGCAGAACTTTTATTTGCCATTCTGACCTATTTATGTCCCCATATTTTAAAGAGTGAAACCTGAAGTTTAGAGAGGGGAAAGGACTCTCATCACATGGTTAGTCAACAGGAAAAACAGAAGGAGACAAGAGAATAATCTGTACTTCATTTCATTAGGGAACTGATTTATTTCTCAGAGGTTATCTTTTTCCCTCTCACACTTCTTGTTACATCTGCCATTTATGAAAAGACTCAACCACAATGACACAAGTAGGGACATTTCATCTACAGTTGGCCTTTGTTTTCCAGAAAGTTCCAATTTGAGGAAAAAGAATCCATGCTGATTTGGGTAAGAAATGCAGCCCAGATGGATCAAAAGCACTTAGAGAAAAGAAGGACGCATTTAAGCTGAATTATTATTATGTGTGCATCCACAAGCAGTTTACATATGGAAAGAGCCGTTCAGTTCATGTAATGAGACTTCGGCCATAATCATCTTTAAATAGGAGAAAAGAATTATGGAGGAGCTTAATTACCAAACTGAAATTCCTACTGGGATTTAGAAAGTTTGCATTCCAGCCCCATTTTGAGAACTAACTAGCCAGTGACTTGGAAACGTCACTTTGCCCCTACAGCTCTCCTGAGATGATTAATCTCCCCTACCCTGAACATCAAAATCATTAAACTTTTTCTACTTACTAAAAATAAATATCTGGCAAATCTGACACCTAGGACAAACAACAGAAAGCTCAATGCCGCATTGAAGGGATCCATGAAGGAAGCAACATGGAACCTCTTGCCCTTTATCTTGGGTACTAGAATCTCTCTCTCTCTCTTCACTGCTATCGTGAAGCAGGCCCTGGGACTGAGGCAGAGCCTGACACTGCAGCTAAGGAGGTGTTGTGAAGAGAAGGGGACAATTTGCCAAGTGAGAACAGTGTATAAAAACATACTCCCACCTTTAAATACATTAAGAAATTTGCATCCTGTAAATTTCAGGATCCTTGCTCTCCAGTCCGGTTCATGGCTGTATTTGAAGGGAGCCATTTTTCATATCTCTATGTCATATGCTAGAATAATGCTTTTATTATTCTAATGGCAGTCACTTTTATTGCTTCCCCTCATATAAAGGGGCAGTAGAAAAGTTGGGAGTTCTTGACTCCCAGAAGTGGAAACATTAACAAAGAGATAATGTGGCTTCCCCAAGTTATGGAGCAGGTAAGTGGCAGAGATGCAGTCAGGCCTCAGGGCCAGCTCCACATCCCATTCTTCCCTGCCTCGGAAGCAGATGCTCCTGTATTGGGGACAAGCCTCCTCCAAGCATGAGCTCTGTTTTCCATGAAATGGGCTTTGGTGACACTGTCTTAGCTTCACACTAGTCACCTTTCACCCTACAGCATGTTTCTAATTAGTATGAAAGGGAGGGGAAAAAAGAAATGACACTTTGAAGCTAGGGCACAAGAAGGAGGAGTGAGAGAAGGATTAATTGCCTTCCAGCTGTCAGAACAGTAATTAAATTCAGGTTGTTGACTCCAGCCTTGCTTCAATAATGTGAAATGAATCTCCAAATGCATCCACATTTCCAATGCCTTTTGTGTGTGTGTGTGTGTGTGTGCTGAAAACAGGATGGCCCAAACAACATGCAAACAGAGTGACAGGTCCTTGGCCAGTATCCAGCTCCAAGCAGCTTCTTGGTGCCAAGGAGGGCTAGGGGCTCCCTAACTTGCAGTGTTCTTTATAAAACAAAAACACTAGACTCACGTGTGCATGCAGGGTCACCTATGGAGAGAATAAGACTACAGCTTTAGGAAGTCATTTTAAAAGAAGAGACAAGCATATTTTTCACAGGCCCAGTGAGTTGAAACCATTCCAAAGGGAACTTAGGGTTTTGTAATCAATCGTGTTAAATCGCAGATGTGGAATTTCTAGCTTCTAAATTCTGGATTCTAGTACAGATCGACATTTACTCTGTCTGACTTTAAGCACAGTGTATTTTGCCTATGGACCTCAGATTAAATTTCCATCCTAAGACTACAGGAATCCTTTTCCAGTTCTCAATTCTATGACCTTCCCACATTCCACGAATATCCATTCATGTCTTAAGTATTTCAGGCTCCTTCCATAACAAAATTGTAACTATGGAATGACCTGAATTTTCCCCTGGCCTTTAGATACCTAGAAAAAGGGATGCCTACCTATATAGGTAGAAAATCATAGCTGTCAACACATCGTGAACTTTAATGATTCTAGAATCTCTTTGCACCTGCCTCCCTGATGCCAGGAATTCATTTTGGTGGGAAAAGTCATAATGTGCTCAAAGTCTAAGTATAAAACCTTTGAGAGAATGCAAAGGCCATCTTCCCTAGGTGGAGAGGACCGCTGTCAGAGTCTTTCCCTTAGCAAGTGAAGATTCTGGAAGTAACATGCAATTCCTTGACATCTACAAGTGGAGGGGCCATGAATAGGGGTAACAGGACAAAAACAAAGGGTGATTCATGCACTGTCTTGTCCCAGGCCAGCTTTGACTAGCAAGACTTATTACCAATATAAAATTTTATTTTAATTTTTCCTGAAAAAGAAACAGCAAGAGCAGAAACACAGAGCTTGGGTCTTTGTCATCGTATCAGGAAACTAAAAACAATGGTAATTCCTTTAGAGAACTATTATTGCAAGCATCTAAGGAAGGATGCAAAATACTTTTGAGTATGCTATTTCATTGGAAAGAAAGTGTTGAATATTTGTAGAACAGAACTGAAAAATAACTTTTACAGAGCAACAAATATGGGCCAGATACTCTAAGTACTTTACTTGCACTATTTTATTTAATCCCCTTATGATATAAATACTATCTATCCTTCCTCCCTATCCCCCAACTCACTAATGTGAAGCCTGAGGTTTGAAGAGAATGTCATGGACTCAAGGAAAAGCACTTGGCCAATTACGAATCCAGGATTTATGTCTTTCTGATTTCAGAAGCTGTATTCTTTTTTGTTTTAGATACAGGATCTCACTCCGTCACCCAGACTGGAGTGCAGCAGCAAGATCGTAACTCACTGCAGGAAGTGATCCTCCCACCTCAGCCTCCTGAGTAGCTGAGATTACAGGTGCATGCTACCATGCCTGGCTTTTTAAATAATTTCAATGTTTATTTTAGATTCAGGGCATACATATGCAGGTTTGTGACAGGAGTATATTGTGATGCTGAGGTTTGGGATATGGATCCCATTTCCTAGGTTGGGAGCACAGTACTCATTAGGTATTTTTTTAACCCATGGCCCCTTCTCCCCTTTCCCTCCCTAGTAGTCCTCAGTGCCTATTGACTCCGTCTTTATGTCCACGAATACCGGCTGTTTAGCTCCCACTTAAACTGCAGAGAACAGGCAGTATCTGGTTTTCTGTTCCTGTGTTAACTCACTTAGAATTATGATCTTCAGCTACTTCCATGCTGCTGCAAAGGACATAATTTCTTTTATGGCTTTGTAGTATTCCATGGTGTACATGTACCAGATTTTATCCAGTCTACCGTTGATGGACATCTAGGTTGATTCCATATATTTGCCATTGTAAATAGCACTGTGATGAGCATACAAGTGCATATGTCATTTTGGTAGAATGATTTATTTTTCTTTGGCTATATACTCAGTCATGGAATTGCTGAGTTGAATGGTAGTTCTGTTGTTGTTTTCTTTCTTTCTGAGACAAAGTCTCATTCTGTCGCCCAGGCTAGAGTGCCGTGGCACAATCTCGGCTCACTGCAACCTTCCCCTCATGGGTTCAAGCAATTCTCATGCCTCAGCCTCTCAAACAGCTGGGATTACAGGGGCACGCCACCATAGCTGATGCATTTTTGTATTTTGAGTAGAGATGGGGTTTCACTATGTTGGCCAGCCTGGTCTCGATCTCCTGACCTCAAGTGAGCTACCCACCTCAGCCTCCCAAAGGGCTGGGATCACAGGCATGAGCCACCATGCCAGGTCAGTAGTTCTGTTTTAAATTATTTGAGAAACCTCCCAACTGCTCTACACCATTGGATAAGCAGTCCCTTTTCTCCACAGCCTCACCAGCAACTTTTTAATATTTTTATAGAGATAGGGGTTAGAAACTGTTTTTTACTTTTTAATTTTTTTTTTATAAAGACAGAGGTTAGAAACTTTTGTATTGAGACAGAGTCTTGCTCTGTGGCCCAGGCCAGAGTGCAGTGGCATGATCTCGGCTTACTGCAACCTCCGCCTCCTGGGTTCAAGCCATTCTCATACCTCAGCCTCATGAATAGCTGGGAATACAGGTGCCTGGCACCATGCCCAGCTAATTTTTGTATCTTTAGTAGAGACAGGGCCTCACCATGTTGGCCAGGGTGGTTTTGAACTCCTGACCTAGGTGATCCTCCTGCCTCCACCTCCCAAAGTGCTGGAATTACAGGCATGAGCCACCACACCCAGCCAGAAACTGGAGACTTAATGAACCAAAACCCTGTAATGCAAGTGAGCTGCCTATTATCAGATGTGTCCACACAGAAGCTGGAGGTCCAAGTATCATGAACATTGAATGAGGTGGGAGTTAGATTTTGGAGACTCTTAAGCTCATTCTGAAAGAATGTAAATTCTATAGACATAGGTATTAGTTTAAATACCTGGCATTGCTTAACGGTTGAGGAGGGCAATTGTCAGCGACTGAATCACATTCTCCAAAGTAAAGACTATCTTCTTGGGAGAAGTTACCTTATCCTATTTTAAACCACTTTATTGAAGTATGATTGACATAAAAAAGCTGTATGTATTTAATGATACAACTTGATGAATTTAGGCATAAGTATACACCTGTGAAACCATCACTACAATCTATGCCATACACTTATCCATTACCTCCAAGAGCTTCCTCCTGTCCTATTTTTGTGTGTGATAAGAACACTTAAGTTCTGCTCTTATATTTTTAAGTTATACAATATTGTTAACTATGGGCATTATACTGCATAGTAGATCTCAAGGGCTTGCAAACTTTGTACCCTTTGACTAATAGCTCCTGATTTTACTCATACTTTCGGCCCTTAGCAAACACCATTCTACTCTCTGCTTCTATGAGTTTGACTTTAAGATGCTTCATATAAATGATATTGTATAGTATTTTCCCTGTGTCTGGCTCATTTCACTTAGCATTATGTACTCCAGGTCCATTCAGGCTGTCACAAATGACAGAATCTTTTCCTTTAAGACTAGTAATATTCCATTGTATGTACATAATACCACATTTTCTTTATTTATCTGCCTCTGGCCATTTAAGTTACTTTCTGGTCTTGGTTAATTTGAATAAGGCTGCTATGAAGACATGAGTGCAGATCTTTCTTCAAGATCCTGATTTCAATTTCTTTGAACGTATACCCAAAGATTGCTAGATCATGTAATTGTTGGTTCTACTTTTTTTTTTTTTTTTTTACCTCCACCCTATTTTTCATAGCGGCTGCACCAATATGCATTCCCACCAATAATGTACAGGGTTCCTTTTTCTACACATCCTCACCAGCAGTTTTTTTGTATAACAGCCATACCAATAGGTATGAAGTGATACCTCACTGCAGTTCTGATTTGCATTTCCCTGATGATTAGTGATTTTGAGCACCTTTTCAAATGCCTGTTGCACATTTGTATATTTTCTTTGGAGAAATGTCTGTTTAGTTCTTTGGCCCATTTTTAAATTGGGTTATTTGGTTTTGGGCTATAATGTAGATATTCCTTATATGTTTTCAATGGATATTAGCCCTTTATCAGATACATGTTTGTAAGTATTTTCCCTCATTCTATAGATGACCTTTTAATTTGATCATTTCCTGCTGCAGAACCTTTTTAGTTTTACCTCTATTTCTTTGAAATTTGCTCAATTACCCCTTGATTTCTCGGAATATGCATTTTCCTCTCCATCCAATTACTCATTGTCTAATCCCCTTTCTTCAGTGCATTCCACCATGGGCTCTGGTATTCAATCCCCATGCCCTCTCATTAACCCAATTTTCTTTCCCATGGTCTGCAAGAAAACCATGACTAATATAACTTCCTTTGCTCTGTGCTGTTAGCCCTGCATACTTGCCACTAGCTAATGGGAACAAAAAGGTAATTAATTCACTCAGGTACCATTATCACTGCTATGAAAAGAAAAAAGTCTATTGTTCATATTTTTAGAAGCTATAAAATTAACCTTTATGGGAACGAAAATCTGCCTTTGGATACAAAGATAACATCACATTCCTCTAGTTTTCATATATGGCCTGATTTTAATCAGCAAAAGCATTTACCAAACTCCTATACTGTGTGCAGACTTCTGCTTAAAAAGTATCAACTTTGAAGAAATTATGGGGAAGACTCTTTTCTGATATGGATGGGAAATAGATCATCATCCATAAGTCATTTTAAAATAATTAAAATATATCCTTTGAATCCCCAGACTTCAGAAAATAAAGTAGCCTTTTGTTCTGCAAAATTTCTACAATAGACATTTTCTCAACTATTTGAATCAGGTATACATGCAATTAGATAAACCTCCTTTTTAATATGCATATCAATTACATGATAGGCTATGACACATTAATTCTCTTTGGGATCATCATGTTTTTTGCCTTCATATTATACAGCCAAAGTCTAATCAAATGTTTGCGTCCCTGCCTTCAGCCCCACATTCTGAATTGCTGCTCCTTATCTTCTAAGTTCTGAGAAAAAGTCATAGTAGTTCACCTGCAAATATAATTGCCAACAATTACTCTCATTAATAGGTGGATCCATTTGAATCTGGGTCAGCCTTATGACTTGCTTTGACCAAAAGAATGCTTCAGAAGTGATGCTATGCTGGTTCTGGACCTAGCCCTTACTAGGTCTGACAGTTTCACTTTCACTCTAAAAAGCCAACCTCCATTCTGTAAAGTACCTAGGAACAAACTGCTAAATAATGAGAGGCCCAGGAGGAGAGGCAGGCCTCAGAAGATGAAAGGCTGTCTTGGGCCCTATAGCCCCATCCCAGATGTCTCAGTTAAATGCAGCCATTTGAGTGACCTCAGCCTATACCATGTAAGGCAGAACCAACCGAGCCCAGTAAACCCACAGATTCATTAAAAATAACTAACTGTTGTTGATTTAAGCCACTAAGTTTTTGGTTGGTAAGAAATATTTTGGAATCACATATAATGAGAACAAAGGAGCTTTAAACATGAGTGATGTGCATAGAGTGACTCATCACTTCTATGAACTAAATACATCAGATTTGGTAATAAACTCTGGCATCTATTCACAGTGGTCAAGAAACTAATTTTCTTACCCTTCTAATTATGGCTGTATTCTATAAAGCTGGTATTGCTAGATGAATAGGGAACTACAAGAAAGGGGAGAGAGAGTCTGTTTTCAAAAGGTATCTAAGGAAAAGATGCCAAGGCAGAGCTGAACATGGTATGATGCGAGATGGGAAGATGAGACTGATTAATAAAATCAACAGAGGTCAGGTTAGAAACCAGGAATACAATGAGGTAGGGAGAATGGGTGGTAGGTGACAAATAACAAATGAGCTTAAGAACATCGTGGGATGTGCTTTTGAAACAGAACATCAATTTCAAACATTGATTGGATAATAAGAATAGCTGTTATATCTTTAGCTAGGACTCACTGGAAGTTTACAGTTTGGCCTAGAGTTTTATAAACTCTCAAAAAGCTAACAGATAAATTAGAAGAAGTATAAAGTAGGCAACAGTCATTTATTCAACCTATATTTATTGAACACTTCTACCTGACAGACACATGTCAGTGAAGACACAGCCAGACAACCATGCCTTCATCAAGACTTCATCCTATCTAAGGAAGGTAGATAATAAACTGAATAAGTGGATAAATAAGAGCTATCGGGGGAAAAAAAGAGCAGAGATAGGTAATCAGAAATGCTGTGAGAAAGTTGTAATTTTAAGTAGGCTGGTTAAGGTAGATCTCATTTAGAAAGGGGCACTGAAGCAAAAATCCAAAGGAAGAATGAACCAATCATGGGAAATGAGGTCAGGGAGAGGAGTGGAGGAGTGGGCATGGCTGAGGATACCCACTGAAAAGGTTAAGAAGAGGGAGAAAGCCTTGCATTTGTGAGGCATAAGGGGGACAGTGTGGCTGGAGTGAGAGGGTAAGAGTAAGAGGAGAGATCAGCAAAGTAATAGGGGAAAGTCCCTCAGGGCCATTCTAAGCACTTTGGCTTTCACTCATAAAGAAACAGATGCCATTGGATGCTTGAGCAGAGGAATGACGTGGCCAGTTTTGTAAAGATATCATTTCAGCTATGACATGTTGAGAATCAAATAGAGAAGAAAAAGGAAGAGGTTATTTACTTGATCTAGTGGAGAACTGATAGTGACTTAAATCAGGGTGGTACACAGGCACGCACACACACACACACACACACACACACACACAAATTATTTAGGTCTAAAAAGAACTTTGGAGTCACAGAATCACAAATATGGCATTGAAATTTCTTTCTAACCCTGAGGCTCTTGGACCCTGGCTAGGTACTAACAAGGCAAGATTCTAGGGGACTTAATATCTGTTCACCAGTACATCCTAACCATTCTTAGGGTGTCTCCTGAAATTTTATCACCAGAATTTCAGTACCTTTTTATAAGGAGTCAATTTCTATTTAAACATGAACTACTCCTGGGACTTGAACTCCGTGAATAATTATCCTACATCTCTTTGAATGAAGAAATTGAGGAGAAAACAAAGAATGGGGTTAGGTTGAAGGAGATTACACTTGCACTACACATTCCCTAAGAGAAATGCTTTATGTGGAAGCTAAAAAAAAAACCTGATTATTAAAAGAGAGAAATGCAAATCAAAACTACATTGAGATACTATCTCACATCAGTTAGAATGGTGATCATTAAAAAATCCAGAGACAACAGATGCTGGAGAGAATGTGGAGAAATGGGAACACTTTTACACTCTTGGTGGGAGTATAAATTAGTTTAACCATTGTGGAAGACAGTGTGGTGATTCCTCAAGGACCTAGAAATAGAAATTCCATTTGACCCAGCAATACCATTATTGGGTATATATCCAAAGGATTATAATTCATTCTATTATAAAGACACATGCACATGTACATTCATAGTGGCACTATTTACAATAGCAAAGACCTGGAACCAACCCAAACACCCATCGATGATAGATTGGACAAGGAAAATGTGGCACATATACAGCATGGAATAATATAGTCCTAAAAAATGATGGGTTTGTGTCTTTTGTAGGGACATGGATGAATCTGGAAACCATAATTCTCAGCAAACTGACACAAGAACAAAGAAGCAAACACAGCATGTTCTTACTTGTAGGTGGGTGTTGAATAATGAGAACACATGAACACAGGGAGGGGAGCATCACACACTGCGGTCTGTTGGGGGGTGGCAAGGGAGGGACAGCGGCTGGGTAGGGAGGTCAGGGAGGGATAACATGGGGAGAAATGCCAGATGTAGGTGACGGGGGGATGGAGGCAGCAAACCACATTACCATGCGTATACCTATGCAACAATCCTGCATGATCTGCACATGTACTCCAGAACCTTAAGTACAATAAAAAATAATAATAATAATAAAATAAAAAATATATATCCCCCTAAGGAATAAAGATAAGAATTTTTATTTTTTGGATACTGAAAATTTGCTAGATTGGGTATTTACAGCAATATTTCATAGCCCAACACTTAACAGATTTTTAATTACATTTTGTTCAGCTAGTTCCTAGGTTATATAGCTTCAGGCTAATTTTTTATCAACCTGTATCTCCTATTTTTCTTGCTATGTGGATGGCAAAAATATTAATCTTTTTTAATAAGGTTATGGCATGGACTTCAATTTTGTAAAAAAAAAAAAAAAAAGCAAAGTAAAATCTGGAAAATGATATTTTACAGAGAGGCCAATTACTTAAAACAAGCTTATTTACATTTTTGCATTAAATATTTTTTTCAAAATAATCAATTTCAAGATTATTACCAATATATTCAATTTAAATACTTTTATGAAGAATAAAAGAAAACAGGAGGTAGGAAGACAGCATAAAAGTTGATTCACTTTTAGCTTTACTTTTATTTCTGCCCTTCCAAAAACTATAGAATCAAGGGTATTCTAAATTTCCCAAATCCTTGGAAATGCACATTTATTTTATTCTTTTTGGGGAGAAGGAAATTTTTTCCTAATCTGGCAATTTTTAATAAAATAAGCATCAAACTGCAGACTTCGTTGATTTGTTTTTATTAATGTATCTTCCCCTCTATAACTTCTCCCTGCTTTTAATTTCATGGCAAACATTAGCTAATGATACAACAAATGACTCCTGTCTAACATTTTAAATCTCAGAACTGATTGGCAAGGGAAGGAAAGTGAATGCCGTGCTGAATAAGCCAGAGCAGGTTAAATAATTTGCCATCGATATGATAAAGAAAAAACTTTTCTTTATTCTTAGCTGCTTCTTAATTCCTTAGAGCAAAGATAATATTATGTGAAGAGCACCAGGAAATGGAATGAGGTATAATGACTGGAGTCTCAGCAGAAGAATTGTGTGAAATAAACAATATGACCAGGGGCCTTGAAAATCAAAATGAATATGACATGGCTGTCTGGTATCTGATCACAGGTGAATATGTCTCTTCATTACATTTGTCTTTTATTGTTATTATTATAATAATCATCATTCATCTATTATTGTAATTTCTCAGTTGAAAAAAATTAATGTCAGAAATAGAATGCTTTACTTAATTTGTACCCAAGCCAGTGCTAGTCAATACTCATAGAATTCCCAGTGCCCTGTCAATGCACTTCAACCCTTCCTTGTTGAGTCTTTCTTAATTGACTCCACTGAAGCAAATCCAATTTCTGCTCTCAGTCCTTGCACATATATGTGAAGAATGCTAAATTTAAACTATTTCTGCTCAATTTTGTGCTGTCAACTCTTGACACACCAGACAGAATGCGGTCACCTGAATTCGCTTTATATCTTATTTTAAGACCATTTAATTGGAATGATTTTGTGCCATTGTTTCAGGACAGTACTAAAGTGATATCCTAGAGGTGAAAAACAAATACATTATTCAACTCCATCATCCAATCTCTCTAAAACCGTCTTCTTTGCTTTGTCTGCCTTATTTGATTTATATATGAGATATAAGTGTCAATAACTTGTTTTTGATGGGTGCAATACTGCTAGGAAAATGGATATCGTTGAACATTAGGCTATAAAGAGGGGTATGAAGTATAATTTAGATGGGCTTCATGACACTTGTCCCTGATATGACACACATTCTTTTCATTTCCAATTTCATTGGAACAAGCAAAAAGAATGGTTTCCAATCTGTCCCACCTCATAAAAATAGACCTGTGTTTAATTCTTCAGGACCTAAAATTATCCTTTGGATATTGTCAACCAATCATCCAAGGAAAATGTCCCTAGCCAAAGTAATAGAAATCTTCTAGGTATTGAGATGGCTAAAATATTGCTGTTACTTTGCTTTTAATGATTGCACAAAATATTACAGAAACCCAAATGTGATGATAATAATGAGATAGAGGGGTACTTCTATCTCCTTTTTATTAAATTGTGCCATCTTCTCAGTAACGTACTGCAGTTTGCAAATGCAACACTTTTTTAATAAAAAGAGATTTAATCGCAGACTCTGACTTTTAAACACCGCATGTTCTCACTCATAGGCGGGTGATGAACAATAAGAACACATGGACATAGGGAGGGGAGCACTACACACAGGGGTCTGTTGGGGGGGATATAGGGGAGGGACAGTGGGAGGTGGGGAGGTGGGGAGAGATAGCATGGGAAGAAATGCCAGATATAGGTGAAGGGGAGGAAAGCAGCAAATCACACTGCCACGTGTGTACCTATGCAACAATCTTGCATGTTCTTCAC
>CAUYLG010068852.1:0-14138 GCA_963573385.1 Cacajao melanocephalus | reverse complement strand
TTTAGAAGACCCCATTGTCTCAGCTCAAAATCTCCTTAAGATGATAAGCAACTTCAGCAAAGTCTCAGGATACAAAATCAAGGTGCAAAAAAATCACTATCATTCCTATTCACCAATAACAGACAAACAGAGAGCCAAATCGTGAGCAATTGCTACAAAGCTAATAAAATACCTAGAAATACAACTAACAACAGATGTGAAGGACCTCTTCAAGGAGATGTACAAACCACTGCTCAAGGAAATAAGAGAGGAAACAAACAGATGGAAAAACATTCCATGCTTAGGAAGAATCAATATCGTGAAAATGGCCATAGTGCCCAAAGTAATTTATAGATTCAATGCTATCCCCATCAAGCTACCCTTGACCTTCTTCATAGAACTGGAAATAAACCACCTTAAACTTCATATGGAACCAAAAAAGAGCCCATATAGCCAAGACAATCCTAGGCAAAAAGAAAAAAGCTAGAGGCATCACGCTACCTGACTTCAAACTATACTACAAGGCTACAGTAAGCAAAACAGCATGGTACTGCTACCAAAACAGAGATATAGACCAATGGAACAGAACAGAGGCCTTGGAAATAATACTACACATCTACAGCCATCTAATCTTTGACAAACCTGACAAAAACAAGCAATGGGGAAAGGATTTCCTGTTTAATAAATGGTGTTGGGAAAACTGGCTAGCCATGTGCAGAAAGCTGAAACTGGACTCCTTCCTTACACTTTATACAAAAATTAACTCCAGATGGATTAAAGATTTAAACATAAGACCTAACACCATAAAAACCCTAGAAGAAAACCTAGGGAATACCATTTAGGACTAGGCATATGCAAGGACTTCATGACTACAACACTAAAAGCAATGGCAACAAAAGCCAAAATAGACAAATGAGATTTAACTAAACTTAAGAGCTTCTGCACAGCAAAAGAAACTGTCATTAGAGTGAACTGCCAACCAAAAGAATGGGAAAAAAGTTTTTGCAATCTACCCATGTGACAAAGGGCTAATATCAGAATCTACAAAGAATTAAAACAAATATACAAGAAAAAAACAACCCCATCAAAAAGTGGGCAAAAGATATGAACAGACACTTTTCAAAAGAAGACATTGATGCAGCCAAGATACATATGAAAAAATGCTCATCATCACTGGTCCTTAGAGAAATGCAAATCAAAACCACACTGAGATGCCATCTTATGCTATTTAGAATGGTGGTTATTAAAAAATCTGGAGACAACAGATGCTGGAGAGGATATGGAGAAACAGAAATGCTTTTACACTGTTGGTGGGATTGTAAATTAGTTCAACCATTGTGGAAGACAGTGTGGCAATTCCTCAAGGATCTAGAAATAGAAATTCCACTTGACCCAGCAATTCCATTACTGGATATATACTCAAAGAGTTATAAATTGTTCTATTATAAAGACACCCTGCACACCTATGTTCATTGCGGCACTGTTTACAACAGCAAAGACTTGGAACCAACCCAAATGCCCATCAATGATATACTGGATAAAGAAAATGTGGCACATATACACCATGGAATACTATGCAGCCATAAAAAGGATAAGTTCATGTCTTTGCAGGGACATGGATGAATCTGGAAACCATTATTCTTAGCAAACTGACACAAGAACAGAAAACCAAACACCACATGTTCTCATTCATAAGTGGGTGTTGAACATTGAGAACACATGGATACAGGGAGGGGAACATCACACACTTGGGCATGTTGGGGGGTGGGAGGGTCAGGGGAGGGATAGCAGGGGGTGGGGGGATTGGGGAGGGATAGCATTAGGAAAAATACCTAATGTAGGTGATGTGGGGAAGGATGCAGCAAACCAATATTTCATGTGTATACCTATGTAACAATCCTGCACGATCTGCACATGTACCCCAGAACTTAAAGTATAATAAAAAAAAAATTAAAAAGAAGTATTTAATGTAGATTTGGAGCTTGTAACATATTTAATATACCTCAAGATGTTTCCTTCATTGTTACATTTAAAATAAACCTTAAAAGATAATTAAAAAATTTAAAAGAAACCATTGCATTGTGTACAGCAAAGCTGACATCTGGCAATATATCTACCCAAGGAAACATGGGCTGGAAATGCTAGATTATATTTATCTCGTCTGTGTTCTTCCTTCCACTATTTTCTGTCACTCTTTTGACCCATTCCTATCTCCTGCCTACTGTATCTCAATTTTTCAATCAGGATTCTTTGAATCCTCCTGTCTTTTCCTCACCACTCAATTTCAATTTTAACAAGTGCTAATATTCTGTCTAATACTTGACCCAGATTCTGACTCCTTGCTTGGACAACACAGAGATGCATTCTGGCTGCTGTACAATTTTAAATTTTTACAGCTTAGAGTTTTCACAGTTCTGCTCCAACTCTAGAGACAGGGAGGCTGGCTGGAGTCTTGTTGTATACTAAGTGTGATCTGAGGACCATCAGCATGGTCATCTGCTAGGAGCTTATTAGAAATAAATCTAAGAACTCACACCACACTTACATCATCAGAATCTGCTTATATATGTTTTAACAAGATTCTCAAGATGGTTCCGTCTGTGCATTAAGCATAAAGTATGAGAAGCACTGGACTAGATCAGTTGTTCACAAGATTAACAGCACACGTTTTCTAATAAAACAAACATTTAATATATGTGCCCCCAAAATATGAATATAGCAGAATGTCTCTGCTAAAAATGAAAACTTCCCTGAGTTTCTTAGTGTTTCTTCAAGAAGCCCCTGCCTTCTCAGACACAGAAATGTATATGATGTAAAAATAGGAAATGTTTGCTTTTATTTTCTCCAGTAATACTTTACTCTTACATACCATGAGAATCAGATCTGCAGTCATTTGCCTAGTTAATTGATCTGGTCTGAAAAGGTAAAAAAAAATCTGTCATCTCCCCTAGAGGGCTAATGTTTGCACACCTGATGAGGTCCCCTTGTTAAGTTCCCAAGGTACCAGAAAGACTGCAATAGCTATCTCTTTGGGTATTTACATTTCCAGGAGTAATGAGGCTGGAGAATTTGCAGACATCTTTAGGTCCCAAATTCTGAGACACATGTAGCCCACTGGCTCCTGCAAACATTTTATTTGCGTATCAATGAGTTGGAGTCAGGATTCAGACCTATTAATTTTCCAGGAACACCCTTTCAAGAAGGGTAGGGAAGAGCTGCTTCTTCCTCTTTATAAGCAAAGAGAAATATTTTTTCCATCATCTTGTCCCTTGCCTATGGAATGCTTGGCTACTTGTATAAGACAATTGGCCTTATTCTTAACTTGTAACCCCAGAGGTAAGTCCGGAGGCAAGGTAGAGCAGAGAATGAACTTATAATTAGGAAATTTGTCTCTGATCTAGAATACCTTTTCTGTACTTTCAGGATAAAATGAATAAACATGAATATTGAAAACCCAACAGTCACACTGGAGGTTTTGACTGAGGTAGCAGGATGCAATAGATATTCAAATAGTCAATGATATTCAATGAATATACAATGATATTCCAAAATGAGGTTGCCAGACCAAAATACAAATTTTCAAAGAAAATGAGAGGTTGGCATTTTTTCAAAACTTGAAATACTTTAAAGGTATCAAAGAGTTGAGCAGATTGGTCAGAGTAGATTTGTCAGTGAGATTTCTTTGGAGAAGCTTTGCTATGCTGGATCTTGCCTGCTAACCCCCACTAATCTTAAGGTGAATAGGTGGGGATGATAAGATCTCACCTCAAATCTAAAGAGAAAGGTTTTAATAAAACCACTGGGGTTATGATATGTGTTCCTTAAGGCATAAGAGTCACAGACAACTGTATTCTCACTACGGACTAGGAAATCACAAAGACAAGTGAGATGAAATGGCAAGTTATTATGCGGGAAAGCAAAGGAGAAGTGACTGTATTAGAATCACCCAGAATTTTTTGAAGGGAGATGTATGTTTCCTATGAATCAAACTTAAGAGACAGTAGAGCCACCTCGAGTTTTAACCAAGAAAACCACTTGGGAATGTAAGGATACTGACCAAAGTCAGCTTCAAGATACCACCGAAAACATGTTGATCAAGCACAATTAAATCAGTCACGCTCACTGCCTTAATACTTTCTCAGAACTCAGAATGTCTGGGGAAAATATGCATAGGATTTAAGACTCTGGGTATAGTGATGTGAAGAGATCTTGCTGAGGTGATAGATCTTGGTATGGGGGACCAGACAGAGATTATGACAAAATATTTTTGGATTAGGAGACACAGAGAGGTGAGATCTTGAAGTGAACCTTCATGAGCAATCTGTTAGTATTGAAAATAACTATACTATTCTTTTCACATTCTTATCTTGCAGTAGAAAACATTTTGTGGAACAGGTTGGTGAGTTATTTTTGCTTGTTCTTAGTATTATTTCTCAGTATTACTTAACACAGAGACCGTAAAGTGCACTCAGTCCTGGTATTATTTTACACAGATCCAGGAAATTAAGTTGGTTTCGGGTTTCACATTCCAAAAGAGAGTTTTTTTGAAGTTGACAGATAGAAAAAGTAGGAGAAGAGGTAACAGCAGCTGGAAAAACAGAATGCGTCATGTTGATCATAGAACTTCAGACGGGATCCAGGACAACAAACGCTGAAGAACCCACGATTTATATTATATTATATATAATAATTTGTTATATTAACATATGTCATTATACATATACATGTATATTCCACATATATACATATATACCACATATATATTTATACTTTATATATATATATATGGTTATATTACAAGATATATGTGACTATGTCTGTGAGATATAAGTGAGGTGTAAACCACTACCAGGTCTAGGGAGAGTAAACCATCTCCTACAGTCCAAGCTAAGTAGAACGTCCCTATGCCCTTCTCTCTTCTCTCTAAACTCCATTAGACACTGGCAAGGTCAGAAACAGCACTAGTGAGTAAAGGTAAATAGGATCTAGAAAAAAAGAAGAAACTGACCAAACACCTTTCCTGCTTCAAAGGCAGATGAGTTGTTCCATACTGGTTGGAATAAAGTTCAAATTGAGGAGTCATAAATTGGACTGAAGCTTTTCTAAATACTAAGTCCAGAATGAATAATGGCAACTAAAAGTGGTCATAGAACTTCTGTTACATAAGAATAATTAGAGAATATATGCTGCCTTTCTACCAGAATTTTTACCCAGTGGCAGGAGGAGAGATTTTCTCCACAGAATTATTTCAAAAGGATAGTAGGAGATAAAAATAAGGTTGTGCTTTGATTATTTCCTATGAATCAGTCTCCTTCATGGGGATATTTTATTTATAAATCTAAAATTACATATATATTTATATAAGTTATATAAATATACTTACATATACATTTTATAAATTACATATTTATATATACAAAGTGTAGGTATGAAATTATACACATACGCTGATAAAATATATATACAAAATATGTAAATAAAAATAGGCCAAAGATGAAATAAACAATACCTTGAAATATTTTTATTTTCTGTATTAATAGTGCAAAGTCTTTTTGTTGGCAATGTTATTACATGTGCTTTATTTTTTAACCTTCTGATATTTCATTAAGGATACAATATCCAAATGGTACAACTTCGTTCTATGTTAATTTTGTTTTGATTCTTGGTTTTTGTAGCTGTTGTGGCTGAAAAGGTGAGTTGATCTTTATGGAAGAAGAGTATCACTGGTTGCACTTACTTAATGAGGACACTGAGCTTGAAATCCCAACTACTAAATATTGAAAGGACTTCATTGAAATTTGTCAAGTAAATGTCCTTCTTCTCTAATAGGAGATTTTTAAATAAGTTAGAAAACCAAAGCCTGATTTTTAAAGTGACCAGATATCAGAGCTTTTATAGGTAACATGTATCTCTTTCAGCAACAAAGCAACCCAGAAATGAAGAAACAAAAAGAGAAAACCTCTCTTTATAATACTCTATAGATAGCGTGAGTTATTTTCAACACCAACTACTTTCTTGTTCTTTGCAAAAACCCACTTAATATTAAAGCAACAGATTACATGTGAGTGTGTGTGTGTGTGTGTGTGTGTGTGTGTGTGTGTCTTTAAATGCCTTTGAGGCAGCAACTACTAACAGTCACTGGTCATCATTGAAAATGTCAGCAAGTTAACTCCAAATCATTTTATAAAAGAAAAAGATTATATGTCTAATTTTTTTTCAATTACTTTTTTGGTGATTTGTTAGGAGTTGACCAATGAACCTCAGTGGAGAACAAAAGGTGTCATGCTCACACCCTATCCCAGTATACAATATTGTGAAAATTCTACCATTTTAGATGATAAGATCACATACTTGAATACATATAAACTGAAATCTGTTGCAATATGCTGAAAGCAAACAAACTAAAAAGTCATTGCTGTGTCCAGACTCCAGACTTTCCTCAGAACATGATGTGACACTTGAACATCTGCCAGAAAAACCAAGTGTGAACGCTGTATATTAATCACTGGCAAACCTCATTGCTTTCAATTTTTAGATAGGCTGTTGTTACTGAAAGGTTGAATGCTGTCTTCAAGCACCCTGTACCACTCTTAAAATTTATGGTTTGAATCTCAGAACAAGGGAACTGGAGCAGGCCTGAAGAGGAGGTAGGGAACTTAAGAATGCCAATACCATCAGCCTTCCAGATCCCTCCCTGGTGTCACACCTCTACCTTTTTCCAGCTTTCATATTTCCAAGAACTGCCTCCATTATTGATTTTACACCTGACCATTGAGCCCTGGCTGTGAGAGTTAACAGACCTCTTTCCTACACAAGGATCCCATCAATGCCCAAGGCTGGCCAATGGTTTCCTGTGTCCATACTGTAACACTGGTTTTCCTTAGCAGAGACTCAACAGCTCCAGCAGACTAAACCTGATCATATGAAATGATAACCAAGAACACAACCAGGAGAACTTCTCTGAAGTTTTTACAATTGTGCATTTTGAAAATTGCAAATTACACTCAAAAGTTGTTAAAGGCAGAGATTAACTTCTGTGGAGTGCCTAATATAATGCCATCATCTTGAAGGGCTTACTTAGTGGTTCTTGCACATTGACACTTTTAACACTAATGAGAACCAAAAAGTAGACACTGGGCTGTTACTGGACTGTTTTTACAATATTATCAGCAGTGTTTAGTGCATGCACTAGAAAATGAACTTTATATTCCAGGTCTGCATGCACATTCTTAGCAACTTGCATATCTTGAGACCACTCTGCTATTCTAATATCTTGATCATTCAGTGTCATATATTGAAGTTATTTGCCAGATGAAATCTTTATTTCCTTGCTTCACTTTTACAAATGAGATTTTGCCTTCTTAAGAAATTATATCTATATAGGCCTCTAAATTGATATTAATTGGCAGATTTGAAACTTATCCTATATTGTAGGTATATTTTGGAACTTCCTTGAAAAGCTATATTAACATTTCTCATTCACCTTTGATTGCATCCTTTTCTTTTTACCCTTTTTACTTTTAAGACTTTCTAAGGGAGCTGCTTAGTTAGCCTGTATATCTGTAGTGAGTGTTGGACCTTAATTTGTCCCATTACTACCTGAAAAATCTTATTAAAAGGCATATTTGAACCCTGATATTCTGCATTTCTACTCCCAAATGAATGGTTTTGGGACAATACTGACAGTAGTAGGATCCTAGCATGCTAGCAGTAGAACTGGGCATGCCTAGAATCAGATGTTCCTCCTGCCTTGTATCAATTGTCATTATGCTCAAGCGAAAGCAGTTTTCTCTATTGCTTTTGAAATAGTAATTCCTAACTTGCTTCCATTCTATCATAACAAAAAATATCCTGGTTCAGAGAGGAGTGAAACAGACTGTGATTTGCACTCTTGGCTTCACATCAGAATCAGTTGTGATCTTTCTAAAATTTCTGATGCCCATGCCACACTCCAGACCAATTAAATCAGAACCTCTGGGAGTAGGATGCAGATATCTGTTCATTTTTAAGCTCTCCAGGTTAATTCCTTTGAGCAGTAAGGTTTTAGAATCACTGCTAAGTTCTTTGCTAAACAATTTATTGTCAATAGACCAGCTGCAGAGGGATCACCTGTTTTTAAGAAGCAAAAAATATCAAGCCCCAGTTCTGACTCACTAAAACCAGATTCTCCATTTTATTAAGATCCCAGGTGACTCCTATCCACAGTGAAGTATAGAAAAGCAGTGCATTAGACTTAAAATTAATTAAAATTAGTTTTTAAAATTTTATTTCACTAGGATATGAACACTTAACATGAGATTTATCCTTCTAAGAAATTTTAAATGTACAATGCATTATCATTGACTACAGATGTAATGTTGCAGAGCATATCTTTAGAGCTTATTTTTCTTACTTAACCAAAACTTTATGCCTGTTGATAACTACTTGCCATTTTCCCTCCCTCCAGGGCCCGGTAACTACCATTCCAATCTTTGATTTTATAAATAGGACTTTTTTAGATACCTCATTTCAGTGTAATCATACAGTACTTGTATTTCTGGACTGTCTTATCTCACTTAGCATAAAATTACCAAGGTCCAGCCACGTTATGTCATATTGCAGAATTTCCTCTTTTAAAGTCTGAATAGTATTCTATTGTATGCATATACCACATTTTCTATATTCATTAATCTGTCCATGAGCATTTAGGTTGTTTCCACATCTTAGCTATTGTGAATATTGCTGCAATGAACATGGGAGTAATAATATCTCTTTGAGATCCTGATTTCAATTCTTTTCAATATATACCTAGCAGTGGGATTGCTGTATTATATGGTAGTTCTACTTTTATTTTTTTAACGTGCTCCACTCAGATGCTGTAATGTCTCACCTGGATTCCTTAGTTTATATGAAGGTCTTTTGTATCTGAATGGTTGTTCAATTTGGTTTCTGTACAGAGACAAACACTGGAAACTCCTATTCCTTCATCATGCTGACATCACTCTTAAAGGTAGTCTTTTTAAAAAAAAATGCTACTGGAAATGAAACATTGACACAGCAAAAAAAAAATAATAAAATAATAAAATAATAATAATCTAGACATAGACCTTACACCTTTAACAAAAATTAACTCAAAATTGATCACACACCTAAATGTATAATACAAAACTGTAAAAACTCCTGTAGGATAACATATAAGACTATCTAGGTAACCTTGAGTAGAGCAATGATTTTTAGGTATAAAAACAAAGGCATGATGCATGAAAGAAATATTTGATAACCTGGACTTTATTAAAATTAAACACTTCTCATTTGCAAAAGACAATGTCAACAGAATGAGGAGAAAAGCCACAAACTGCTGGAAAATATTTGCAAAAGACTCATGATAAAGAACTCATCCAAAACATATAAGAAACTCTTAAATATCAATAATAAAAACAACTGCCTTATTAAAAATGGACAAAAGACCACTGAACAGATACCTCACCAAAGACTATATACTGGTGGCAAATACACATATTAAAAGTTGTTCATTATCAAATGCCATTAGAGAATTTGCAAATTAAAACAATGTGATACTACTACAAATCTATCAGAATGGCCAAAATTCAAAACTGTGACTATACCACAGGCTGGTGAGTTTGTGGATAAACAGAAACTCTCATTCATTGCTGGTGAGAATGTAAAGTGGTACAACCTCTTTGGTAGACAGTTTGGCAGTTTTTTATAAAACTAAATATACTCCTAAAATAAAATCCAAATTGTTCTCCTTGGTATCTGCCCAAATGAGCTGAAAACATTTCTTGACAAAAAGCTTCATACAGATGCTTTTAACAGCTTTATTCATAATTTCTGAAACATGAGAGCCACCAAGATGTCTTTCAGTAGGTGAATGAATAAACTGGGGTATATCCAGACAATGGTATATTGTTCAATGTTAAAAACATGAGCTTTAAAGCCATGCAGAGACATAGAGAAACCTTAGTGGCTAAGAAAAATCAGACAATTTGAAAAGGCTGCATATTATGACATTATAAGTATATGATATTCTGTAAAAGAGAAAATTTGAGACAATAAAGAGGTCAGGAATTACCAGGAGTTACAGCGCAGAAGGGATAAATAGGGAGGAGGCACAAGATTTTTAGGGCAGTGAAGCTATTCTGTATGATACTATAATTGTAGATACAAGTCAATACACATTTTTCAAAAGCCATAGAATGTGCGACACCAAGAGTGAACCCTGATGTAAACTATGGACTTTGGGTGATGATAATGTGTCACTGTAAGTTAATGGAATGTAGCAAATATGCCACTCTAGGTTTGCAATGTTGAAGTGGGAAAGCTGTGCATGTGTATGAGCAGGGGTTTATGGGAACTCTGTGTACCTTCCACCAATTTTGCTGTGAAACTGAAAATGTCCCCAAAATAAAAGTTTGTTAACAAAATGAACCTTCTGGCTTAGGGAATAAAGCGTAAGAGGTAAAGTATGAAAAAGGGGAAATGATATAGTTTGGGCATTTGTATCTGCCCGAATCTCATGTTGATTTATAATCCCCAATGTTGAAGGTGGGGCCTGGTAGGAGGTGTTTGGATCATGGGAACAGGTTCCGTATGGCTTGGTGCTTTCTTTGTGATAGTGAGTTCTTGTTAGATCTGGTTCTTTAAAAGTATGTGACACATCTCCCACCCATTCTCCACTCTGTCTCTCTCTTGCTTGCTCCTGCTTTCTCCATGTGATGTCCCTGCTACCCCTCTTTGCCTTTCACCATTATTGTAAGCTTCCTGAGGCCTTCCCGGAAGCAGCTACTGATGTCATCCTTCTTTCAGAGCCTGCAGGACTATGAGCCAATTGAGCCAAACAAGTCTCCTTTTTTTAATGTTACCCAATCTCAGATATTTCTTTATACCAATGTGAAAATGGCCTAATACAGGAAATCATTTAGGAAGTTACTGCTGTAATTCAGGAGATAAATGATGGTGCTTTGGATGAAGACTATAGTAGTGGGGATGATGAGATGAGATTATATTTTAAATATATTTTAGCAAGAGTTGATGTTGGATTGGATGTGGAATGTAAGAAGAGTAGAGAATCTGTGTTTTCTGATTCAGACAACTGAAGGAAAGAAGCAGACATATACTGAGATGCAGAACATTAAAGGAATAATTCATGTGTTTCAAAAACATACATCATGAATGCAGCAATGCATTAGTCTCCTAAATCATTTGGAAAACAATTTATTTTTGTTCATGACAACAAGGAAAGGCTGCCAAGTACGGAGTGCACAATCTTCATCTACTTCTCATTTTCTTCTAGGGCCAATCCTGTTTACACATAACAAATGTTAAAATTTCTATGCTTAGTTTCAATCTGGATTTACATTCAATCCCTACTTGATACTAATGCTACTGTGAACATCTGCTTCATTCCTACCAATTTCCAATCCTTATAAGTCTTCAAGTGGTCCTATAAGTCTTAACTCTTCTGCACAACTTAAAATCTCAAAAACTAAAAACAGAGAGATAGGGATAGAGAAGGAGGAAGAGGAGAAAGGGAAATTAGTAGGTAGATGGGTAGATAATCCTCATTCTGCTCCCCTCTAGATTTTATTGCCTATTCCATTGTATGTCTCCTTCCAAGCTTTATGTCAATGTTCAATACATCCTGAGTGCATTGTGGCCGTGTGTAGATGTAGGATTTTGGACAAGAGACAGGGTAAGGGTAAGGGAAAAGTTGTTTGTGAAGAGACATGGTGAACATAAATATGGATAATAAACAAAATGTATTCATTTCTTTAATAAAAACCAAACACTGTATGATACCACTTATATAAGAAACCTAGAGTTGTCAAATTCATAGATACGGAAAGTAGAATGGTAGTTGCCAGAGGCTGAGGGGAAAGTAAATTATAGAGTTGTTTAAAAGAGACAGAGATTCAGTTTTGCAAGATAAAAGAGTTTTCAAAATTAGTTACACAACAATGTGAATGATCTAATATTACTGAACTATATAAAGAAGGTTAAGATGGTAAATTTTGTGTTGTGTGTCGTTTACTACAATAAAAATTTATCTGAAATATTAAAAAAGCTGCAAATGATTGAAATTAACTATGGGTTAGAAATATGGTAAATCACAGGGCTTAGCAAAATCCTATATAGATACTCAATGAAGAGCAGAAAAGGGCTTTTATCATTCCTATTGCTTTTGTGAGTTCACTGATGTGCAACATGAGGTTGGAAATGGGAAAGTGAGGCATGCAAGGCATCCTAGTGAGCTGCAATGATTCCTGAACTAAAAGTCAATAGTCTTTGGTCCTTACTAGCTGTTTGACTTTGGGAAGTCATTTCTCTTCTTCGAGCCTTTGCTTTTTCATTCATGAAGAAATCGGAATAAATAATGTTTGAGATCTCTTTTAGCTTCAAAATAGTAAAATTGCCAGATAAATAAATGTATTTTATTTCATGTCTTGCATTCAGATTTTATACATTTATTATGAAGTATAAATTTCTCTATTGAAGTTTGGTCCACCCCAACATGAGGAAAATCTGACTAGTAAATGGAATGGATAGACTTGCTTTTCATGCATTCTTGTAACTGGCAACAATATGTAAATTGATTTACATATGGGAAAGATGGGAAAGATCTACATCTCTCTCACACACACATGTACACACACACACACACACTCTCTCTCTTACACACACAGGCATACATGTCCATCTCTACCTTTGTTATCCATATTATTTCTGATTATTACCAGTAACCACAAGCCAGTCTCAGCATATATAACTGTAACAAACTCAGACACCTTCTAATTGTGTATAATTATGCTGCCTAGAAGTCAAGACAGTGAAACAAGTAAACAAGAAGGTATTAAATGCCTGTGTGAGCCCAACCTGTGCCAGAAGATATGAAAGACAAATATGTCAACAGTACTTCCTCTTCAGGAGCTTACATAGAAGCTAAGAGTTATATAAACCTGAGCTAAAGGCCGTATTTTTTCTGATCCCACTACAACTCTCTTTAAGCATCTGATGAACGCTCCGCATACTGTGGTAACCGTTGTGCACAGGGAGAAACAAAGTATTTTTCTATATGGTCCCTGTGCAGAGACATTCAGTCATAAGCCCCTTGCTGCCATACTGTGTCAGATTATTGGCTTGAGGTATGGTAGGATCAATTTTTTATTATCTGAAGCTCATAAGTGAGAAGCCATGCTTTCACTAGAAGAAGCAGTGACCTATAACTCAGAGTTCTAAATCAAAGATTTGTCACTCTTGGAGCATATTTATACATAATAAAGTCAGTATTTAATACTAAATATCTTCATTGATACATATGCAATAATGCTGCTTCTTGACCTGGCAGGAATGTGGGTAGAAATGGTTGTTCAAATTTATTAATTAACTTATCGGAGGTGGAGAGAGATGACCACCTTGATATTGAGAATCAACTGAAAATTATGACTTTTCCAAATTCCTAGTGAAGGATTTTGAAAACAACCAATCGAGCAAATTAGTGGGCCATTTCTATGGCATCTAATATCTATCTAATTTTAAATAAACTAAATTTCTTCTATCAGTATAGTAGTTAATGGCAATTGTGTTTAGAATATTGTGAGCTTGTCAATTTCATTCACCTTTCCAAACACTAATTTTAGTGTTTATCAAGTAGTTATTATTTGCCCTAAAGTTCAGTCAGTGAGATTTGCTCTACTTTTTTAAAATTCAAAAGAATTAATAAAAACTTACTTGAGAATTTTTTTTTTTTTGAGATAGATTCTCGCTCTTGTTGCCCAGGCTGGAGTGCAATGGAGCAATCTTGGTTCACCGCAACCTCCACCTCCTGCGTTCAAGTGATTCCCCTGCCTCAGCCTCCTGAGTAACTAAAATTACAGGCATAGCTGGCCAATTTTTGTATTTTTAGTAGAGATCAGGTTTCTCCACATTGGTCAGGTTAGTCTTGAACTGTCGACCTCAGGTGATCCTCCTGCCTTGGCCTCCCAAAGTGCTGGGATTATAGGCGTGAGCCACCGCACCCAGCCTATTTGAAAAATTTTTAAGCAATAGAGGACCTTATTGGATCACTTTTTTTTTTTTTTTTTGTTTTTTTTTTTTTTTTTTTTTTTGGCCCAGGTCACACTGTGACAACCCCGGGGGGGTGAGGGGGACAAAAGTAAATT